>NW_006499848.1:4395692-4409567 GCF_000471905.2 Amborella trichopoda
AGAGAGAGAGAGAGAGGTGAGGGATACCGTATGTAAATTTTGTGATAGGATAATGAAAGGTAAGGTGGACGGCAAGTGGGGTATACCACATGTGAATGTTGAGATAAGGGTGAGGAGGAGGACAAGACCTTGGGAGTGGAGAGCAGGAAAAAGGAAAGGAAACTTGTTTGTAAGCATTGGCAAAGTCAATAGAGCAGCCATTGCGTGAAACATCAATCTCTTTCTAAGCTACTCAAAACAAAATGGGGACGGCAGGATGCTAAAGCCACACAAACTAAACCCTAATCTAAACTCATAAAAATGCTTTCTTATATTTGTTTAATGGACGCAGTTAGCATGCGGCCAACCCCACACACGTAGAAATGCAGCGCCTCTTAAAAATCTATTTTTGAGATGGATTTTAAGACTTAATTTAAAAAATATGTAATCTCCATTGCTCGTTAACTTATGATAGTTGGTCCTGGCTTTTGGGTATTATGGGATTGGTTGGTGCTTTGCCTCAACAACATACTCAAATTGTTGATTTTATGACTTATTATCGTCTATCCTAAGTCGGGGCAGTTATTTATCAGATTGGGAGGGCAGCACTTTTGTGGGAAGTATGGCTTGAAAAGAATAGGCGAGTATTTGAAGGAGTGGCCTTAGAGATTTCGAAGTTAAAGATAATGATTTTGGACACCCTATGGAGTTGGCTTTTAATTACAAAGGAGGGAATTGGTGAATCTAAAATTAATGTTGAAGTGAACTTGGAAAATCTTATGCTTCAGTGAGTGATCAAAGTGCGACCTACAGGGAGATGGGTAGCACTGGGGAAAGGTAGTATTAAATTGAATTTTGATGAAAGCTTTTTGATAAATCCAGATCCAACCGGAGTGGGGGGTGTGTTGAGAGATTCTTAGGAGAAATTATTCTTTATTTTGCTGGGCCTTGAGGTGAAAAGATGGTAAATGAAGCAGAGATATTAGCAGCTATACAAAGGATGAAAATTTTAAGGGAGAGAGGTTTTCAACAGCCATGTATCATTGAGGAGGATTCTTTAAACGTAATTAATTGGTTTAATAAGGTTTCAAAACCCCCGTGGAGACTAAGATCACTATAGCTAGACTTGATGGAAATCAGTAATGGGCTCTGCTTTAGTTTTAGTCATGTTTACATAGAAGCAAATGAAGTGGCAGATTTTTGTGTTAAGAGAGGAGTAGTACCGCAAGCGCAATTAAATTTTTTTAACATTGTCAAAAATAAAAAAGATTATGAATATGAAAAAAATAAATAAATTTTAAAATTTTAAAATAATAATTCTAATAAAAAAACATTTTAACCGTTGGTTTCCAGTGTTTTTAGATGCTTTACACGGCTGGACCGTATATATAAAAATGCAATCCGCCGTGCATGAAACAATTTTTTTTAGTTTTTTAAGTTCTTGTTTCTGACACTTCACATGTATGTGCTATTTAGCTTTCCACGTGGCCTACGTTCAAGAGGTCCAGAATTATTTTATAAAGAGAGAGATAGAGAAAGACAGAGAACTCAATGAGGCATGCAAGGCAATGGCATATGCTCCAAGGCATATACTTATTTTATTTCTATCAGCGGGCCCATGAAAGAGACATATTTGGACCATCTTTTTAAATCCTAGCTCTAAAATTCTCCCAAGCTTTGTCTAAATTTCAGCAAAAAACAAACACTCTATATGTTAATTTTTTTTTTTTGGAAGGGGGGAATCCTTAGAAAGAAGATTTTGGACGTATTGGACCAAATTTACCAATTCATTGGTTTTAAAGATCGAGCCTAGGAATTACTATCAAAGTTCATAATGGGCTAAGCCTAATTTTTTTTAACGCAAGGAGGTCATAATCATTGTTGCTCATTACATGTGGAATTGGATGGTTGCGTGTGTGATTGAGTGGGCATAAAGATGAAAATAAAAATTTCTCTAATTGTAAAACCCAAACTGTCAAATTTTACACTCGATGGCTTAGGGGTTGAGAATATAGTTTGGATTGAGTTTGCATCCACTGGGATCCAGATTTAGATTTGAAAAGTATACATAAGATCAAGATCCAGATTCAGATCCGATCAGATCTAAAATATTCAGATCCGTATCTGAATTCGAAAAGTATACATGGGATTTACATCCATATTTGGATTCTAACAGATCTAAAAACTAATATTTTTTTAAGTCTTTTCTAAATCCCCATCTATAAATCCTATTTAACTTTATTTTATTTTATTTATTTTTAATACTTTTTGACTCACTGATTGGGACCACTCTAAACCCAATTTGAATCACTGATCCAACAATCCAATACGATTATGAAGATGAACAATCTACCCCATCGATCCGAGTTTTAAAACCCTGAACCCGACTAATCCACTAATCCCTTCATTGGGTGAATAGCTGGTGTCGTCCGGAAAACATGATCCTTTGGCGTGTACCTCATTGCTTCGTAGCCATATATTGACTCAACCTCCATGTCTGCACGTTCTTCGAAGGCCATGCTTAGTGGGTTAATTTATTGCTTTCACATGGACTCTACCTCCATGTCTGCACGTTCTTCGAGGGCCATGCTTAGTGGGTTAATTTATTGCTTTCGATGGGTATCGTCATGACATTCTCCTAAACTTTCAAATAAAAAAATGCATGTTTCTTTTATATGTTTCCCGAATATGACGACTTTTTGTTGTTTTTTTTTTATCATTGATTTGCAGCCCATACACTGATTTTGCTCTGAACTTGTCATGAAAAGAAAAGGCATTTTATAAAGTGAAACCCTGCGGTTTTGGTACAAGGGGGACAGTTACCTTTAGCCATAGTAGGGGTGAGAATTTACCCGGTTTGGATCTGAAACTTGAATTTTGGATCTTATCTGAATTTGAGTATGGATTGAGGATTTGATCCAATGGGTTGGATCCAGATCTAAAATTTGGATCCAAATAATAATTCCAATCACATCCGAGTACAGGTGGATTTGATAAGAATCTGACCTAGTTAATAAAATATTATATATTATTTATATATACATATATGTTGTATATTATTAAATGTAGAAGGGGCATTTTAAGGAGGAGGAAGAAAAGAAAAAAAAAGACCGGGACCATGTCATGCTTTATACCATCCTAGAGCCAATTTGTTCACAACCAATTCCCATCCAAATCGGCAATCCAGATACAGTTTTGATATTGACGTGTTTTTAAACACTGGTTCAAATTGATTTGATCTTAGATCGTGATACAATTTTTGGGCTCGAAAGTAGTAGATTACAACGATTGCCGCTCTAACACAATAGTGTAGTTTTCTAAGCTAAAAAATAGTGGATTAAGACTTATGTCCTTAAGGGAGAGATGGAGAAAGAAAGAGGGAGCAAAATATAAGTCCAAATTATGGTAGAGAAAAGAAATAATGGATTTATATGTAGTCACATGTTTGGTTTAAAATTTGGGATTTGGTCAAAACCCAAGAAAAAATTAAATTATTGTAGTGTAGAGTAGAGGGAGAAACCAATTAGGGTTTCAAAAAATGGCAACACTTTTTGGCTAAACCTTAGGGATCATAATATGTATGTGGGTATATGAAGAGTGAAAATTGTGAAGAAGCAAACAAATAAAACAAAAAGGAAAAAATGGTTGAATAACCCTACTAAATCGAGGCTCAAGGGTTCAAATTATGGTCTAAGACGTGGATTGCAGAACTGGCAAAAACCCACAAGTTGGAGATTGATCAACGGCCACCTTGACCATTTCTAGATATTTTTAGTTTGATGATCTTGCCGGACTGGGCAAAGGCCGGTTGGTGGTTCTCATAATTGGACCGGCTAGGGCGGTCTAATCTTGATCACATTCCCAAGATAGATTGGTATTTAAGTCCAGACGGAACCTGTAATCCAATTGTTCAAACCATTGATCACGTCCTTGTCTGTTTTGCTTCAAGGTGAAAAACCCGAGTTTATTTGAAAACCTGTCAAAACTAATGTTTGTTATGTCAGATTAATTAGTTTTAACCAGTTCGACCAACTAAATGAAGTTGAAATTTTTATTTTTAAAACTATTATATCTATTTTCCTTTATTTGATGAGAATTATATCTATTTTTTTTCCTTCTTTCGAATATCCAATTCAACTAGTGGACTTGTTTCAACTAAGACCAAACCCTCCACTACTGCAAAAATCGATCCGATCCTGATGCACTACTAAGAACTATTTATGGGATAAGGGGTCACAGGCAATAACAAGACCTCACTATGAAAAGAAAATAAAAGAAAAATATTTTTGTGGGAAAAAGCTCTTTATTTTTTATGAAAACCATACCCAATGTCCCAATGGAAGATCGGTTGCTTGGCTCGGCTACAACGTAATTTGGAACAAAAGGGAAAATGGAGACCACTTGCTTCTTTGTGATGAATCCCATCATTGACGCATATGGATATATACTAACATATGCCACAAGGCATGAAGCAAATGATGTGCCCTAAAACATATTTTGGACTGTAAAGGGCAAACTGGTCATATAAAGTACGGAAAATGGACATATTTTTAATGGTTTTATTGTAATAAGAGTCGAATTTGGCATAAATTTTGCGGAGACAACCTCCACCCTGTGGCAACTCCTTTTCCTTTTTTTTTTGTTAAAATATTTTATCTGTTCGGCATTTCTAACATTGGATAAGTGGGATATCCTGCAAGTTTTCTGCCATCTCAATTAAAAAAAGTTTGTCTAGTACTACAAAAAAACAGACTTACTCTTGAGTGTCTCTAGTATTTGGACAGCTTAGCATCCCGACATTACAGAAAGTAGACCTATTATAAGTTTTTATTACTATTTAAATTCTTATTATTTATTTAGTATAATAGAATTTACATAACATAATTAATTTTATTTATTTATTGTTATTTGTATTTGAGTGTATTTTTTTTCAATAAAATTTCATGAATATTTACATTCTAAAATTATTCGTTTTAATTTCATTTTTAATTTTTGTAGTTTTAAAATTATAATGTACATACATACATATATATATATATATATATATATATAATGGTATACTAGAAATCTAAAATAGATTAAGGAAAGATAGAATAGAAATTTAGAAATGAGAAATTAGAAATAAAAAAGTAAGACGAAATAAAAGATAAAAGCATCTATTTAAAAAAGTAAACTGCCGGAGAGAGAAAGATTTATTGGAGTAAGAAGAGATAAATATAAAAATAATTACAGAGACAAAGAAGAGATAAATGCAAATCAGAACCAGAAGGGAGAAAATGGTTTTAATGGTGTGATACTATTACGGCATTTCAAGTGCCCAAAAAAATACTTCAACTCCTTACAGTAAATAAAAGGCCAACATGGGTTATTAAAATATTGTAATGGTGCTTTACGGTAATGACTACTTTAAAGGTTATTTTGGTAAAAAAAAAATGCTTAAAATTGAAGAAAAAAAGTGTGGGCGAGGTTTTTGAAAGTAGATGGTTTTTTTTTCCTAAATAAACGAAAATTAAAGTATATTTGTGATAATTTTTCTAAATAAAATAAGTAATAAATAAACTTAATTACATTACATAAATTCTACTATACTAATTAAATAACAAAAATTTAAATAATAATAGGTTGGGTTTTTCTAATGCCAGACAACTTAGGAAGTTGAGTTGTCCGAGTTGTTTGGTGTTATAAATTCTAGACATACCCTTATTAATGAGATGTCTGAACCTATCTAGTGTTGAAAATACCTGACAATTGAGCAATTCTTAAAAAAAACAAAAAAACAAAAAAACAAAAAAAAAAGGCAGGGGGGGTGGTTGGTTGGTCTTCGTGTAATTTTCATAAAAATTCAACTCATACCATAATATAGCCGTTGAAGAGTTGTCTGTAAGGATAATTTTTCCTATGAAAAAACTAGAGAGTATATTTTTTGTCTTTTATAATGTGAGGATGATGGGGAAGGAAAACAAATGGCCCTAATGTCTTTAGAATATATTTGGACATGTAGAGCAAAAGCCAAAAGAACCTAGAAACGTGAGGGAAGGAAAGAAAAAATAAAAAGGAACAAATCCTGCTTAGGCATAAAAGGGACAAGAAAAACTTGCAAGGCCCTAAGTTGGGGATATCCGTTCTTGTGAGAATACCTACTCTACTCATGATTTTAGTGTTAGCATCCGCTCGTTAACTTTTATTTTATGAGTAAAAATCATAATTATTAAGACTTGATTGGATTGCGTTGAAAAAAAAAATTTGTTTAAAAATGAGTCGGATTCAATGTTTGGCTTGTTTGTAACTCAATAGACCAATTAAAATTTTTAAATATTTTTTAAAATAATAATAATTATTATTTTATTCTTTTCAAATCCATCCCAATAGGCGGCCAATTCGATTCATAGTGAATCAGAACACCACGTATCGGTGGCATGAGCCCAAATAGCACATGTCAAAAGTGAATTTGATTTGGTTTTCACTCTTATGTCGGAGATAGAAACAAAAGTGATTGAATCTTTGAGCTTCCAGTTCGCTGGTCATCGAACTTATCCTTGATTTTAACATAGTCTTACCATTTTTCTTTTTTATATCGTTGTTATATTTACACTATAATATATTATTAAGTCAAAGTTAAGGGATTGACACTTATCGAGAAAATAAGAAAGGCACTGATTCTATAGAGATTGTAAGATATTTTTGATTTTAAGGGAAGAGAGATAGAATACACACTTATTTTAAGATAGGGAAAGGAGAGAGAGAATGAGTACACATAAGAGAGAGAGAAAGAGCGAGTACGCACACACAACATAGAGATCTATGCACCTATTTTATAGGATAACTAAATTTGAGAGAGACGGTCAAAGAAAGAGATCAATATTCTTTTTGTATCTTAATGAGAGATTTTCATGTCCATCCTTATCTCAATATTGTTTCCCTATCTTAATTAGAGAGATACAACATAGAAAGACATCCTTATGTTAACATTATTTCTCCTATAGTCCTATTTCAAGGAAAATGTTTCTATGTGATCCGAACAACAAATAAGTTATATTTGACCCCACTTCTTAGCCGTTCAATTTTAATCAAACGGCTATGATTGTTCAAACTACAATGTCATGCCAAATTGTTTTATTTTTTATATTTTTTTACAAAATATTTTCAAATAAAATTTTGGGCATCCCATTATAAAATAAGGGCAAACCTGGAAAAAATAATAACAATAACAAATAACCAAAATCCCTAAAATCTTTAGGGGTATTATGGCAATTTTTGTCACAAAAAATATTTTTTTATTGTTTTAATTATGTGTGCCCCTGTTAGATCTATGCATGCTTTAAATTTTGGTTCAAAATTATTTGTAGAATAAAAAATAAAAATAAAAAATATGAGCCATTTGATCAATATATGACAGTTAAAAGCTAGCTTGTGACATTGTGAGTCAAGCCATCTCAATCATCTACTCCGATTTGATTGCTAAGACCAGGGGGTCACATACATAATATATGCGGGTGGGGTCACATAGAAAATTTTCCTTTCTCTAAAACTCCTAAAGTTGGTAACAATTAGTTCTTGCATTTTTTGTTTTATCCCAGCCATTCATATAAAGTCGTGCATGCAAGTCATCCCCAATTTTTTTTTTTCTGCCTATTTTGTTTGTTCAAACCTCCTAAAATGGATAGCTATCCCAAACTCAACCCCTATTGTGACTAACTAATCACAAGAGAGAGAAAGTACCGACAATCTAAAATTTGAAAAATATAATAACTTAAACTATTTGATTATAATAATATATATATATAAGCAATAAAATTAACATATCTTATTATAGTAGGTATACATATATGGTAATGATCCCATGAGACCCTCCCCCACCCCCAAAGGATTACCATTAAATTTGGTAAATATCTCTAGAAAAATTATCACATTGGTGTGAGACCTGATTTTTCTAGAGATATGTGCAAAATTTACTGTTGATCCTTTGGCGTATTACACACATGAGTGTGGGAGGGTCTCATAGGATCATTGCTCTAACAAAAAATACCTTTACTAGAAAAACTCCATATACAAAATAGAGTAATGATCCTATGAGACCCTCCTCCACCCATGTGTATAGGACCCCAAAGGATCACCATTAAATTTGGCACAGATCTCTAGAAAAGTTATCACATGGGTGTGGGACTTGATTTTTTTTTAGAGATCTGTGCTAAATTTAATGGTAATATTATGGAGTCCTACACACATGGATGTGAGAGGGTCTCATAAGATCATTACTCTTTTTGTTATTAGGAGGATTGTGATTTGGATTAAAAATAAAGTGTTTTCATCGTAAGCGCCTACCTTGAGTTAATTTGTTCATGATCTTAGTTCTAGGATGCTCTTTTTTGAAGTAATTGATTTAAGATCTCATGATTGTTAATGTGATTGTTAATGATGTTCATTATTTATATATTTATTTCTTTAAATTTTTATTTCCAATTGAAAAAACTTCATGCTTTTAGTTTGATGCTTAATATTGTTAAATATAAATATAAGCGAAAACCCTAGATATTAAAAAAATATCAGAAACTATATAAAACACTTGTCGATATATATTTATTTCTTAAATTTTTGTTTTCAATTGAAAAAATTTCATGCTTTTGGTTTAATGCTTAATATTGTTAAACATAAGCGAAAACCCTAGATATTAAAAAATTATCATAAACTATATAAAACACTAATATTTTGTCAATAATATATTTAATTTTGTTACTTAATTATTTTCAAGTAATTTTGTTTTTAATAACACATTTTCAGTTTTTCAAAAAACTTAATTTATGCATTTTGAACTCTCCTAAATTTATTTATTTTATATTTTTATTAAAAAATTATAAATATTACAAAATAGAAAAATAGCAAAATAATTTTCTAATATTTCTAATTTTATTTTTTTCTCTCTAAAATACTTTTGACAAATTTCTAATTTTTCATTAAAATTTATAACTATTTGAAAGAGTCTTAACTATGAAAATTAAGATTGTACAAGTGTTTTTTTGTTTAATATTTATGAACTTTATAGATTTAAGCGTGAAGTTTATGCTCCAAAATAATGTATAATTTTTTTATTTTTTAAATAGAAGTTTTAAAATTTTCAAAATTTATGGTCGTTCTTCCTTTCCAATTATTTTTCAATTTTTATTTTTCATTATAATTTTTTAAATTAAAAACTCATTTTCAAGTTGTTGAATATTCAATTAAAAATTAATTTATTAGTACCCATTAACCTCTCTCCCTTGCTTAAGATCAACTGGAGAGGAGCAAACACGCCTTTTCCTTCATATTAATGAGCAGGAGAGAGAGTACCATTAACCTCTCTCCCTTGCCCATGATTAACGGGTGATGGCCAAACATGACTTCCCCTCCTATTAATAAGCATAGAGAGAGAGACATATTTCTTTGTTTAATAAACATGATACTTTTACCTTTTTCTGTTTTTTTACCTCGTATTGAGAGCAAGAGATCTTCCTTTTTGTTTGAGGAACAAATCTAGACATTGATTATTGGTAATTCAAATTTATCTTATTAAAAAAAAGAGAGAGAGAGAGAGAGAATGGAATTAATTTCAAAAGGCCATGTGACAACAATGAGGAAGTTTTATTGCTATAATGTTATAGATTTTATAGTTAGCATTCATAGATATTGGCATTAAAAAAATATTATGTATAAATTTCCCCTTATATTTATCATTGCATATCTAGGTACCCTCCCATTGCAATATAATGTGATTTATAAGTGGCCATATTAATATTTAATCGCTTATTGCATTTCAATGTATTATTGTATCCCACATCAATGCCCATTTTGTTTCTATGTACTATTGATTCCAAATTTATATGATTGCTTATCGATAACTTATTTCATTTCTACATGCAACACACGTAATCCAATTAGTCTTTTTTAATGTTTGCCTTTTTTTCTATTTTCTTGTTTAAAGGACCCTTTTTTTTTGTTATTTTTTCCTCTAATTAGATGGTATATAATTTCTTGCATAGATTTTGACCCCTTGACCTTTGGTATAGTAGTAAGACACCCGATTTGTTGGAGGATTTTCAAGGGGTGGATCCTTTACATTTCTCTCTTTATTCAATACGTTTGGACAAGGTTCTTTTTTAATGTTCGCCTTTTTTTCTTTTTCTTTTTTAAATGACCTTTTTTTTGTTATTTTTTCCTGTGATTAGATGGTATATAATTTCTTGCATAGATTTTGACCCCTTGGCCTTCGGTATAGTGGTAAGAAACCCGATTTGTTGGAGGATTTTCAAGGGGTGGATCCTTTACATTTCTCTCTTTATTCAATACGTTTGGACAAGGTTTTAAAATCGGTGATCTTGATCGAAACAAGCGATTTGGATAGGAAGTCGGTCCGGTTGATAGAGATCTTGCTAAATATCACGAACGAACTAGTTCCCCCCATGAATTAATCGGTTTTTTGATAGGATCGGATCGAGATCTTGCTGAATATCATGAACCAACTAGTTCTCTCCCTATGAACTAATTGGTTTTTTGATAGGATCGGCCGGTTCAGTAGGCCGGATCGGCCCATGAACTAATCGGTTTTTTGATAGGATCGGATCGAGATCTTGTTGAATGTCATGAACCGACTAGTTCCCCCTATGAACTCATCGGTTTTCTGATAGGATCGGCCGGTTCAGTAGACCGGATCGCCGATCCGGCCTGATTTTCCGAAAGGGAGATTCATATGATTTTCCAAACGAGCGATTTGGATAGGAAGTCGGTTCGGTTGATCGAGATCTTGCTAAATATCACAAACCAACTAATTCCCCCCATGAACTAATCGATTTTTTGATACGATCGGATCGAGATCTTGCTTAATATCATGAACCAACTAGTTCCCCTATGAACTAATCGGTTTTCTGATAGGATCGGCCGGTTCAGTAGGCGGGATCGGCCCATGAACTAATCAGTTTTTTAATAAGATCGGATCGAGATCTAGCTGAATATCATGAACCAACCAGTTCCCCCTATGAATTAACCGGTTTTCTGATAGGAACGGCCGGTTTAGTAGGCCGGATCGGCGATCTGGCCTGATTTTCCAAAAGGGATATTTAGGTCAAAATTCGATCATCAAACGAAAAGAAAAAAGGGGAGGAAGAGAGAAATGGAGCATTCACAGCAACATAAGTTAAACAAAACATTGGGGTTCGAACCTCAAACATCAACGCACAAGATCGACACCCCACCACGACAGCTGATTAAGCCATATTGAACTTGTTAAAGTTCCAAGAAAAAAGTCTCCTCAAAAGCCACACCCTCGCATTCAAGGAAAATCCATTTTCCAAACCCTTGCATTCACCCGTTGCAAACATCCATTTTGCAAACCCTAGCATTCATCAATCTGTTTGCATTTACCCGTTGCAAACATCCATTTTGCAAACCCCAGCATTCATCCATCTGTTTGCAAACATCCATTGTTTTTTTTAAGATGCATTCGGCCACTAACCATCTTGCCAAAAAAAAAAAAAAAGGAGAACCACGTCTCAAACGAATGTGACGCAAACAAAAGGAAAAAAAACACCCCCCCATGGAAATGCTTAAACGATTGGGCATAAAAGCAGATGGAACTCTTAAAGTAATTAAAATATATATATGACTGCTAATATTTCAGATCACAAAACCCATGAATAACTAAACAACCCAATGCAACAACCAACTCAATTGAAACTGTATTGGTGCGTGCAAAAAAAACGACTTTGCAATAAGAAAAAAGTGACGGTGCTTACGAAAACAAAGCAAAGAACGAGAGAGAGATAAATACGGATGGCTTCAACTCATTCCATTAATATGGACAAACGCACATAGTCCCTTCAACTCATTCCATGACTATGGACAAACCCACATAGTCCCTGGTCAAGAGAGACAACGCAACCCCCGTGAGCAATAGATCGCTAATGATAGATCGGCTTGCTCTGATACTATGTGAGAAATATCATTTTTGTATATTTGGGCCTTAAGCCCCGTGAAAAATGTATTATTAAGCTTATCAAGCCCAATTTATAGGGTTACAAAGATGTGTACTACTAAATAAAGTAACATATGCAATGAACCACCTTCATAATATGGAGTACACATAAAAAGAAAGAAAATATTATACTAAAAAATAAGTGCAGGTTTATATAATTTCCACAACAGTAAAATGCTTGGCTGAATTTGCTACTGGCCGGATCGGTTCAGATCAGTGATTTCGATTTGGATTGGTTGGGCGATTTAGCCAAATAAAATTTATTAAAGGAAAGAGTTAAAAGATAAAAGAGGGAAAATATGTTTAACTAAAATAAATCACTAATTTTCTTTTATTTTTTAGTTAAAAATGTATTTAAGTTGTAACTTTTAAACATTAAAATATAAAGATTTTGATGTTTAACTTCAGGCCGAAAAAATATAAAAACCTTTAGATTTTAAAGACAGGTGCAGTTTGCATACGGATGCATCCGTAGGTGTAGAGATAAGGTGTACCTTCAAATTTTATCATGGTATATAATTTTGATGTAAAATGTTCTTAGGATTATCTCAAAATCTATTTTTATATTTAATTATAAATTTTAAAATTTTAAAAATGGTGAAAATCAAGTATATCTATAAACATATGAAAATCTTGAAAATGGACGGTGTAGATAATATGTTGTAAAATGCACTATTTCTAAGACTTAAAATCTTTTTACTTTTCATAGTCATACATCTCGATGTCGAGATGATCGATCAAAGGGTTTTTCAACATTAAAGCTACCTTTTCGAATAGATTTTTGAGGGGTATCCGTAGTTTTACATTATAACGATAGCATCTTTATATAAACTTTTCCTTTAAAGACAGGTTAAATTTTTAAAGAATTTCATAATTTCATAATTTCAAAATTTTAAAATTTTAGATTTTAAAATAAAACTTTTGATATTCCAAAAATGCCTAATTTTGGTCTCTCAATTGTCTCCAAAACGTCATTGATTCAAAAATTAAAGTGGCGTCTATGATAGAAGGAGAAAACGAAGAATTGACACAAAATTTGCTTCAAATGGGTGTCCAATGAGTAAGAAATCAAACAAAAGAAAAGTCTAATTTGTTTTCTTTTTTAAAGAAAAACTGCAAAAATTGTACGTCCAATTTCTTCATTTTGGTGTTGTTATCCATTAATTCTTTACACAGAGTTGAGAGGTAATTGAGAGATGAACAAAGCTTTCAAATTTGAGCCAAAATAGATGAAAAAATGAGCAAGAAACAAGCAAAACAATTGTCAAGAAAGGTAGAGAAAAGGTAAACCAGGAAACGATGATTTGCCAGGATCTGTGAATCCCTGACAAAACCTTCTGGTTCTCTAACATAGACACGCAATTCGAGTCGAAATTTCACCCATTTACCTCCTAGTCCCAAACGGATTGGAGATTGCCTATCCAGCTTGGTGATTTTCAAAACATTGGGTAGAACTATTTAAAGGTGTTTATTTTATTGGGATTTTTAAAACATTGTGTGGAATTGTTTAAAGGTGTTTATTTGTTGTTACCATAGTTTAGCTATTCTCTTATTAAATAAGATTTAAAAAAAAAAAACTCCAATTTTTTATCTCTTACAAACTAAAGTTTTTCAAAACATCATAAGAAATAGTGTTGTTTTATGTAGTTTTTTTTCTTTTTGTTAGTTCAATATTAGGAATCGAACTCAAGATGTAGCATTGTTAATGCCAACTGCTACCCAATCAAGCCCAAACCAATTTCTAAAAAAAAATGCATGGGAAGAAACCAGACTCCCATTAGTAGATGGTTAAAAGTCCACCATACCACCTAGACCTTGAGCCCGAAACTTTGGATTTGAAATATTTGAATATTAGTTTTAAGTTAAACTTATTAAAACCGCCAATTTTTGAAACA
>NW_006499848.1:4430866-4469769 GCF_000471905.2 Amborella trichopoda
CTTATTTTTTCCCTCATGAAAAAGAATGGCTAGATAAAACTAAATTGTAGACTCTGTGGCTCAACCTTATGATTCATAGTTATGAGTTAATGAATCAAGCATGATTAATGGTGAAGAACCTTTCTTTTAGAGTATATTTATTTAGTTTAGTGAACTCCATATAAAATAAAATACATGCTTTCTTTAAATGCATGTTTGGTGGTAAATGTCAGAGTTGGTAATCTGATGGATACACATATGGCGCAACTCAATGAACTCCAGTTAAGACGTTTTATATTTTAGAAAATGGAAAGACACATATGGGTGTATTTCATGATGCTAACAGAGAAGTATGTGCGGGTGCACACGTGTGTATGTGCGTGTATGTGTCTAAGAGAGAGAGATAGAGAGAGAGAGAGATGATACAAGATATATGGTCTTTTTATCAGTCTGCCAACTCTCGAGCATCCCTGATTCCACAGCAAGCTCACATCAAAATTAGCTTTAGAGCAGGTGCTACGTCACATGAGATTCATTTATGGCTACGTGGTACTTTGAGTTTCAATTGAGATATTTGCCTAAACTTAGATAAATTAACAGTTAAATGGCACAACGTCATAATTGAATTATAGTGGATGAAGTTCTTGGTGTGGCTCTTGATATTATTGTAAGACTAGACCCACCACCAAAGTTGCTTTTTAGGGCTTTGGATAGACGTTTGGAGAAGAAAAGTGCCCTTTTGTATAGGAAGGGGGATGCTATGGTACCATATGGATTGGTGGTAATTGGGACTAGACAGCTCACTTACTGTGGGCTTTCTTAAGGAATTTATTTTATAGATAATTTCATTAAAATGCCGGGAGAAGTGCATAAGTATGTTATGGAACACCGTCAGAGATAGCATTGCATCCACTATGCTAGGCCTTTGGAGTTGCACCTAAATTACCCTAAATAGTTTCCAAGCTAGGTACGTGGACCGTGCTCCTATGAGGACCATCTGTCTAACCCTTGAATTGGTTGTGGCTAGGCAACATATAGGCTCTGGACGAGTATAAACATGTGTGTGTTTGACCATGTGAATGTTGTGAGCAATGTTCAGGAACTCTGAGATGCCCACTTAGGCATTTTGGTGGTCGGGCAGCCTAGGCGACCAGGTGCCTGCTTAGGCTGGTGCCCAGGAACAAGGGCGGGCCTGGCCACAATGAATGGGTTTAGGGCCCCAGGGAGTTCTTAGGGCAGGGGTTTGGGTCCCTTAGCGAGTTCTTAGGGCAGTGTTAAGGCCCCAGAGCCTATTAAAAATAAAAAATCACAGACATCATTGTTCATCACATTCACATATAAAAAATATAAAATAAATCAAATTGGCATTTGGAAAATGGCAACAAAACTCCAGTACATATAACATAAACCTATAAAATAACCAATAACCATTTATAGTCAAAGACTCAAAGCATGATGTCCACTGCCCACATGTGATGTACTTCTCAATAACTCAAAATAACAATTTGGGTGTCAATCATGACCCCCAAATAGAATTTGATGATGTTGCCCATTAAACTTATGTGGAAATTGGAAACCAAGCAAAAAATGAACTGCATAATATGTGCAAACCAAATGAAATATAAAAAATCACATAATATTTTGTTTTCCATTCTCACAAATATCACACTTTATATCATTCTAAAAAAATGATCGTTATATAACATGACATGATATCTCTAAGATTTCGTTTCCAATCTAAATATTCACAAATATCAATTTAGTTTGAACTATTCGCAAAATATAGGCCCAAACCGGTAAATATTCAAAAAATATTCCAACTACAAACATGTAAAAGTATCATAAAAAAAAAAAAAGTAAACGAATATCAAATCAAACACATTATACAAAAAAACACTAAAACTTAATTGAAATATTGTGATGCGCTAACCTTTTCAAATGGAATCAATATAGGCCCAAACCAGTGATCTTTGGTTGGCAAAAGTCCTCATGTGACCACTCCAAGCTCCAAAAAGAATCAGTAAATATATCTTTCGATTTCGCGCGAAATCGGAAGTGTTGAAATTTTTTTCGATCTTGACAACAATCTAAATATCTTAGGGATTTCGGGGCCCCCCAAAGCTCTTTTCCCTCCTTTTTAAGGGAAATGCCAAATATAACCCTAGTCACGGGCATGTTTCTGATGCGCCTTTTTAGGTGCCTGCCTTAAGGCGAGTACCTTGGGCACCTAGGTAGGCACTTAGACACAAGACACCTAGGAATCCCACCTAAGATATGCCTAGGCATTTTGGCCTCCAGGCCGCCTTGGCGAGGGTCCAATTTTTGCATATCGTGTGTGTGTGCGTCTGTACCGGGAGATGTTTATGATATTGGCACCTGTTCATGATAGTCTTGTTATTTTGATTGAATATCTTGATAGGTTATCAATTCAGTAGAACCATTAAGCAACAAGTTTTTGGTTCAGTGTTTTCCCGTCCCTTACTTCTGAATTGGTAAAAAATGCTGCTTAAGATTGTAGAGTTCATTTTTGGAGAATTTCTTGAGCTCTAATATTATGGGAACGCTTAGTTTAGAAAACTAATTCTTGAGGTCTTACTTGTGGACGATGTAATGGGTAAATGATTGAATGTAGTTCTCACATTGTTTCTTAATGGTGTTTTAGTCCTTGAAATGATTTAAGTACAGTGCTTTTTATATGTATGTTGTGAATTGGTGTAGCTGCATATCAATGCACAAATGAAGTGAACAAAATAGTATCCTTTAGTCCTTTGTAATCTTATGCTTTATACGAGATCTACGCGTTACTGATTTAGAAATTAATTTTTCTTTTTTTAATTTCACTTTGTTACTCATAGAGGATACCCAGGAGGGGACTCCAGGAAGTTCACATGCGTTAACACCCACTAGGACCAATGCTTCTCAAGTGTCTTCAACCTTAGAGCAACTTAAAAAAGTGGGTGATAAATTGTTAGTTGACAGTTTTGCGGCTATAGAGCATAAAACTGCTCAAGCCAATGATGCAGTTGCTGGAACTGAAATAGAGGTAAACAAGGAAAATGATGATCCATTGGCAATGTTTCTTCCTCCACCACCTACAAACAAATGCTCTGAGAAGCTCCAAGTAAGTATATATGGAAATTGAAATATTGGTGATTCCCTGGTTTCTTATTTTGGTTGATTTAACTTTTATGAAGAAATAAGTGTTTGTTGCGAACTGATTGCGTCTTATCCTGCCGAAGCTCTGGCTTTTGGTATTTTTTACCCTATTGCTTGATTCTTGAAGATAGTAAAAATTAATGGAACAAAGCAGCATGATTCGCTAGGTTAGAATATTGTGTGAGCTTAGGATGCCCTTTTGGAATGATTTCATATGAAGGAATTTGTTCTTCATTTTTGTTTGAGGGCAGTATTATAATTATGTGCTGCTATCAAGGACTATCCAATTCGTTTAATTCCATTTCCAGATATTTGAGCTTTTTTTTGTTTGATTGATACCCATTGAAGCTCTTTTAACCCTCCAAGTATTTCCAAATCCACCTCCCCCCCTTTCTCTTCCTCCTCGGAGACATACCTCATCCCACCTCAAAAGATGAAATTGATGCCCTTCACCATCCCATTTCAACAGCAATCCCTTTATAAGTGATCCAACCAGAGTTACCGGGATTGGCCCCCTAAGGGGCAGGTCTGCTTTGCAGGGCGATCCCTGTCTCATGGGACACGGTCCGCTTATCAAGTATCTTGCATTGCCAGTTTTACCCTAACATAAGGAAATTGTTGGGTAAAATAGTAGTTTTACTATATGCTCTATTTTTACGGGCCCCTCTATGACTTTTTATGTAACACTAGTAAAAAACGCATATTTAATAGTTTTATCTTTTCTAAGTTACACATGTCAATCCTTTGCATGACCCAGGAATCTTCCAATCCAAATTCACATTAGTTATAGTCATTTTATGGCCTCTAAAAGAGTTTCTAATGCAAGTGTTGTAAAAAGATTATGCATGATAGAATCATAGTATCATCCAAACAATTGGGAAAAGGCTATGATGATGATGATCCAAACAAAATTTTTGGGTTGTAGTGCTTCTTAAGTAAGGCTTAGAGGTAAGTTGCACAGGTCATATCGGAGATGTAAGTTACCTTTACTAGAAAGACATAAGGCAACTTTGAATTTGGGAGAAATTCTTCACTTACAAAAACATTATTTACAAAATCTTAGTAAGTTAAGGTTTATATGTTAGTATGTGGGGATATGTAAGTTCCTGTAACAGAAGGAAGACTTTAAAGGTATATTTTAAATTTATCCAAGAAGTTGTTACAAGCCTAAATAAGGCTTAAAGGTAAGTTATGTGGGTCATATGGAAGTTACCTTACCTTAGAAAAAAGATGATATCTGAAACAAAAAAGGAAGACCCTTAATTTGTAATTCATTTTTTATTTATGATGTGCATTAGATAAAACTTAATATATTTGTCAACAGTTTTTAATATTATTTTAAGTTTACCTTTTTATGTTTATAGTGTATAGGTGCTCCCTTGAGTAAAAGTCAGCAACTTTTAGAGAAAATGTTTGCAAACATATATGCATAAGGTGTAGAGGGACTTAATCATTACCTAATTCAGCTATAGGAATTTTAGGGCATCAGGGCAGCAAACCTCATCAGGGATGGGATAATGGTCAACTTCTGTGAGGCAGTCATCTTTTAGATTCAAGATGCAGTATAACATACTCTGGCCACATGCAGTGAAGTAGTTCACTGAGCAACCTAGTATCCAGTTCCAGCTGGGTTTGGTGGCTATGGAATTGTGATGTGATTTTCCTGATGGTTCTGCAGTTCCCTTGGGGAGTATGCATCTCTTATGGCACTTCTAGTGGGGCAACTGTTCTGTTTTTTGGGGCCTTTTTTTCGGTTCATTTGGCAGTATGCAGCTCTTCATAGGCATTATGGTGAATTGTTCTTTCTAAATCACTTTAAGCCCCTTGAGAAATATCGACTCTTGGGAAGAGTCTCCTAAGGGCGTGTTTGACAATTGGAATTTAAGTGAAGGGTATCCCAACTTCCAACCCACTCTTATAGTTCTAAGTTCAGTTAGATTTTATTTTAAGGTGGGAGAAGTCCGTATCCCTCAAAAATGGGGATCGTGGCCCTCCAACCCTCCCCATAGAGAGCGAAGCTTTAGGAGCGTGGATCACACGCCGCGGGAAATTTATTTTTTTCCGTTGCTTCCCATGCGCATATCATCCTTCTTATTTCGTTTCCCCTCTCTTGCCTCTACAACTTCACCTTATGCCCCTCTCTGTCTCTGTCTCTCACCGAAGATCCTTTTCCTCACTCCATGTTTCTTGCCTTCATCTTCTCCATTGTTGTGCTGAAGCTACGAATACAGTGAGTTGCGTTTATTTTTTTTACAGTTAAACTCCCATAACCCCAAAATCTACAAAAGAGATTTTAGTTTTTATTTGTCTATTTTTTTCTGATTAAGCTAAGAGAAGATTAATCATAAATCTATGTAGAGCATTTATATTTGATTTTCGGTTTTTTTTCCTGGTTATGCTCAAACAAGAAAAGCCCCAAATGCACAACTTATTTATTTTTGGGTTTTGTTTTTTTTGTTTTTCCTGCTTATTGTTACCCCAAATGCACAGATATGGTTTAATCTTGATTTGTTTATTTTTTTTCAATAAATAGGTTGGTTGATCGATAGATGCCATAGTAGTGGTGTTGTTAATAGTAGTTGCAGTAGTAG
The DNA here is from genome assembly GCF_000471905.2 of Amborella trichopoda. The sequence continues at coordinate 4,436,593 of NW_006499848.1, forward strand.
TTGCAGCTGACATGAGAAGAGTCGCCTTGGGTAAGAACAGCCCTTTGGCAAACTCACCTGCAAAAAAAAAAAAAAAAAACAGAACTTCTGGATAATGGGAATAAAAACATCAATGGGAATAATCAATAAAAATAATCTTAAGATGGAAACTTGATAAGGGCAAGCGATATGCTGTTGCTCTGAGTTGTTGGTCATTGTATTTGGGATCAATGTTGATCAATGTCTGAATCTCCAGGAGCCATTTGGACCGACGCTGAAAATCCAACAAACAAAAGAGGAACCCAAATAAAAATAGTAATTATACAGAAAAATAAATAGAATACTCCACATAATAATATGAACTATCACTGTTTTTTATGGTTATTTTAAAGGGAAAAGTTTATATAGAGCCGAGGCTCTAAACAATCAAATTCGAGCCTACCTCAAAAATTTCACTAGAAGATATTGTTTTGATGCCCAAATATCTTCAAATTCATCATCTCGATATCAAGATGCATGGACATGATAAAAAAATGGATTTCAAGTTTTTGAAATAGTGTATTTTATAACGCACTTTTGGACCGTCAAATTTTAAGATTTTCAAGTTTTCATAGATCTCTCGATCTACATTATTTTTGAAGCTTTAAACTTTTGTAAATAAAGATGAAAATATATTTTAAGGCTATCAAAAAGATTTTCGGTATTGAAACCATATTTCTTGACACTATTTGAAGATAGGCTCTAATTTGATTGTTTAGAGCTTAGGCTCTATACAAACCGCACCCTATTTTTAATGTTGTTTTTTATGTTTATTTTAGATTTGGGGGTAGTGGATTCATAAATTTTGTAATTGATTTTATGATACTCTGTATTTCTTATCTTTGATGCCATGCAACTGTTTTGGTTGATTATTTTGCTAGAGGTGATGGATACTCTAGTTCTTTATCTCTAAAGCCTAAACAAATCCAATTTGATGCGTATAACATTAACTTACAAATCCAATTGACACTAAGAAGAGCTTGGATAGAAGAGGTTTTTTGGATAGAATTAATTAGGAAACATAAATAATAATATAATAAAGCTTGGATAGAAGACGTTTCTTGGATAGAATTAATTAGGAAACATAAATAATAATATAATGAAATCGTTATAAAAGCATTATTAACGTACAAATCCATTCTTCTTGCTTGATCTATTGTGGACAAACTATTCTTCCATGTATGGATTAAATTGGTTAATTATCAAGTCTCCAGGTTTGATAACTTCTAGGTGGTACCAAACACAGGTTCCCAGGCTCCCTCTAAATTTCAGACAAGTTACCAAACACCATACCTTCCAGTACTAGAAGCCAAAACATAGGGAGAAGGAACTTCCAGGTTCCAGATAACAACCAACTTCCAGTTGTCAAACAGACCCTAAAGGTTTTAATATTGAATTATAGATATCTATTCTTGTGCCCTATATTGTTGGATTGAAACATTCATAATTACCTTATGTAAGGTGTTGACACTCAACCTCTGCAAGATACTCCCTCATTTAGCTTCATGTTCTTTGTCCTCCAGCGCCTCTATATGCTACGTTTCTGCAATTAATCCAATTGGAATGAAACAACAAACTTAGCTGAGTTTACTGTAAGAATGGATAAGCTGTGCTTGCCATGCTTGACTAAGTTATGCTTGCTAATGGAGGTTTTGAGGCATCATGTAGCTTTTAAGTCTTAGATTGTTTTTTTGGTCTTTCAAAAAAATGCTGGACTTAGGTGCATAGATTGGATATTATGTAGCTTCAGTTGTGCTTCTTCACTAGGCTGAATGGCTTGTCTTAATAAGGTTTTTCACGCATGCAAGGAAATTTTCTTTTTCATCATATGCATTTCCTTGTTTTCTATATTGGTTGATTCCTACTGTATTTGTTGTTTGATGACTTTTGTAGTGGTTTTGTTTTTTTCCTCCATAGGTTTGTGGCGTATTTTCCAACTTACATTATGAGCTTTTTCAGTTACCTGGGGCCCTCAGTTGTGCTTGATATTTGTTCAAATGACTGAGTGTTGAAGAAAAGTGTTCCTCTGATGGTTTCCCTGGCATTGCAAGTTCTTAAATTGACTGAACTATGGATTTCTGTGGCAGGATAAAATCAATAATTTTCTTCGGCTAAAAAGTGGTGGAAGGAGTTTCAATGAAGAATTGCGTAAGTCAAAGGGTTATAGAAATCCTGACTTCTTGCAACATGCTGTGAAATACGAAGAAATAGATCAGATTGGGTCCTGCTTCAGTAAAGATGTTTTTGACCCTCATGGATATGACAATAGTGATTTTTATGATGCCATTGGTAAGAAACAGTTAACTTTTACATTTTCTGCTGGAAAAATTTATTATTATGTTTCCTATGACCATTGATTTAAGGGAAAGTATAGAATGAGACCATTTAATAGAGCAGAATTGGGAAAAGGCTAAAATGATGATGATAGAATGAGACCATTTACCTTTAGTACAAGGTGGTCACATTAATCTTGACCATTGGATGTAAAATTGGGTGGCTGCAATTATTCCATTGACCAAGTTCAAAGTTCAAAAAAATTTTTTTCGAACTTTGTGACACATCCAAACTCTCAAATTTCATATGGGATGGTTGTAAGTAATTGTGACCACCTTATATTAAAGGTAAATGGCCTCATTGTATACAATCCCTTGATTTAAAATGAGTTTCGAGTTGTAGAGCTTACCTGAAAAGTCTCCTTGCCTGGTGAACAAATTTTGCAAATGAAAAACTCGGGCTATATCCAAGTTTTTGGTGATTTATAATATTTTATATTAAGTTTGATGAATGCATTTTGGTTTTAATGCGGCATCACTTACATTGAACTTGGAATAATTTTCACATGAACCTTAAGTGATGAGCAGCGAATGCTTCCCACAATAAATGTTCAATTTTATTTTTATTTTTCAAGAATTCTTCACACGAGAATTTAAAAAACTGAGTTTTTCTGAAGTCACTGAGATCCAACTCCATGAGTATACTTGTTTTTGGCCATGAGAGTCAGCCTCTGAGTTTCAGTTTTTGAATGATATGTTTGATTGTAACTGAAAATTTCTTTTACAAATAGAAACGTTAACCGACTTTTTGTCTCTTTATTGCTCACTTATCCTTGGCAAGATGGGAACTGTATTTGTCTAGGTATGCCATGATGGTCTTGTGAAGAGATATCATATAAGTTATGGGTTATGGCCTTTTTTTTTTTAATGTTTGAAGAGGCTGACATGAAGCGTGAGATGGAAAAGAAGGAACAGGAAAGGAAAAAAAGTCAAAGAGTTGAATTTGCTCAAGGAGGTACACAAGCTGGATCAATGCTACCTCAACCAAAGATCGGTGTGCAAATCCCTGGTAATGAGAAGGAGTGATCTATTATTAGTCAAAGAAAGTTGTCATGTTTTAAGTCATCATCATCATCCCAAGCCTTATTCCAATTAATTGGCATCAACTACATGAATCATGTTCCTCCATTCTTCTCTAATAGGTTTAGGATTCATGATAAGATATGGCAAAGTTGTGTGCTGGTTGCCTACCTTACACAACCCACCTCCTATATCCAGGCTTGGGACGGGTTAAGGGACAATTTAAGATCCTCGCCCTTCTCAGACCAATGTCCTGTTTTAAGATCAATTAGTAAATTCTTTAATATGTTCATTATTGTGTTAAATTTATTGTTTTGACCTGATTACTGAAGATTTTGGTTTATGAATCTAATGATAGGTTATATGTACTTGCCAAAATCATGTTTGTTCTGATTTTTTGTTGATTTAGGTGTTCCATCTATTCCAGCAAGTATGTCCTCACTTCTTGCTGCTGCACCAGCTCCTGATGCTTTGGCTAGAGAGGGCAGGCAGAACAAGAAAACAAAGTGGGACAAGGTTTTGTACATGGAAGAGTGGCTCCAAATATGCTTTTAGGGGTTGTATCCTAGAGAAGAGACATTTTATCTCTATGAGAAACTAACCGCTGCTCATCTTTCCTGCATAACTGATGTAGGTGGATGGTGATAGGAGGATTCCCTTAGCCACTGGAGGGCAGGATGCTGTGTCTACAGTCAGTGCACATGCAGCGCTATTATCTGCTGCAAATGCTGGGGCAGGATATACTGCTTTTGCGTGCGTATTTCTATCATTGTTTACGTGGCATCCTCATAAAGTCATTGTTCCCTTAAATTAAGAAATTGTTGCATAAAAGTAACACCTAATCAAGCTGAATATTTTGCATTTACAGTATTACAACTTTTTATAGTGAATAGTCATCATAGTTTACATAGCATCCTCTTTAATTCATTGTTCTTTTAATCTTAGGAACAATCGTGTAAAAATAAGACCGATTCTGAATGTGCTTACAGTCTCATAATCTCTTATGGGCTTATGATCTTGCTCATTTTACAGTCTTATAATCTCTTATGGGCTTATGACCTCGTGCCATGGGAGGAAGTCTAGGACCTTGAAAAACCAAATAATTCCACAACATGACCAGGAAGAAGGGTGGATTATGATGGTTCAGATGAAGGGCAAACATAGAAAGCATGGACAAAATAGGTTTGCAAGGGCATATAGTTCTCAGCATACTTAACAGACTTCCCAACTGCCATATCAGAAACAGATCTGACAAGAAAGTGCTCATTCCAAGCAAACGAACAATCGCACATTTGAATGGAAGCCACATGTCAAACACTTGGCTTACCAGAATACCCATTTTTCCACATCCACCACATCATTGCAAACCTCATAAAATACACCAACTTTCACGGTTTCTATCCAAACCATTAAAGAAACACTGCCCTTAGTAACTGACCCTCTGCCTCTTGCCACTTGGCACCATTCCTCAATAAATGACACCAGACAACCCCTTCAGAAATGCACCACCTATACCCAGAGACTTAATTAAGCAGCTGCTACCAGTCGCCCAAGTTTCAAATATGCCGCCCAATCCACCATCCAGCTTCTCTTGGCATTTAAGGATGCAGCAACCTTGACAACAACCCCAATCACTACATCAGAACATAGTTCCTTGTGCCTACTTCACCACAACCAAACCCCCCAACCAACATCAGCCCGTTGCTTGAACCTCAAACTTCCCATACAACGTCTTCTCTATCAACTCCAAGTAACTGGTCACCTCTTAGAAAAGATGAGACCAATTGGTGGATGAGAATCCTTGAGACATCAAATACAGGAGGCCTCAGTCGCACCAAGTAGAAATCTTGTTAATGGAGGTCTCTAGATCTAGGCATGCCCGTGGCCTGGCTTACTCCTAAAATTCAAATTTCCCTTAAGCTTCCACCTAAAGAACTTCCTCCTCCCCGTTCCTGACAAGTATGTCATCAAGTACTATCACAAATGAAGTTCCGGACAATGCTGATTGCCAAATGGACAGGCAAGACCTTAAGTCCTGAAATTCCCAAGCTAAAGCATCAAATATTAAAATGGCCTCATTTCAATCACCCCTTTCGCTGCATCCCTCTCCTACAAGCTGCCTCAAAACCGTACTTCTACAAACACTAGGGCCTCCCTGTTTGCTTCTCAGCTGGCCAACAAAGACTCCAAAATGATGCGTAGGCAGCAGGCTTCCCCTTCCCCACCACATCATCCCCTTTCAACCCAAGCCTCCACCCACTTCAGCTTCCAGGGTCACCCACTCTCCCAAGCTTTGACTCTTTAACTATTCCACCTATGCGAACCACAGGACTTGCTCTTTTACCTCCCTCAACTTGCTTCCCCTGCAACACACCTTTCCTTTCCCCATTTATCATGATCTCTCTGACTCCCAAATGTTGCAAAGGCTGTGTGCTACCCCTTTACCACCATGTCATCTCCTTTCAACCCAAGCCTCCATCCATCTCAGCTTCCAGGGCCAGCCCACTCTCCCAAGGCCAGCCTCTTTTACGATTCCAGCTATCCCAACCACATGACCTGCTCTTTTACCTCCCTCGTCTTGCTTCCCATTCAACATACCTTTCCCCTCCCCATTTATCATGATCTCTCCTTCTCCAAGTCCTCCACGTTTCCCCTACCCCTTGATCATGAGACCCTCCTTTATCTCGATTCCCCCTATCTTTATCCCTATCCCTATATGAGTTCCAAGAATCATCTTTTCGGAAACCTTTGTTCCTGATTTCCCTGAGCAATCTTGCTATGCCACCCCTTTCTTCACTAAGTTAGCAAGGGGTTTGAGTGTGTACCTGCTGTATTAATATGAGAAACACGTATAAGTTTATATGCAAGAAAGAAAAGTAGGCAGCATAGGAAGTTTTTGTGTACAAGTATCTCCACTACAATGCTCACTTAAAGCTCTCGGTGTCAAGGGAAAGTTTCCATCTCTCATAGATAAGGCTATTGCTCTTATTCTTTGGGATTGGTATGTGAGTGTATGGAATTCTATTTTGATTTTTCAAAGTTATTTTCTCCCTTCACCACTTGAATGGATTGATTTCGAATTTCTTTCGCCTTTTTGTTCTTTTCATGGCAATTTACCCTATGATGATAAGGAGAGCTGCCCTTTTTATTAACAAACTTATTAGAAAATTGTTTGTTGTACCAATTAGCTTTCGAGGTCTTGGTTACATGTAGCGGCTATTGATTATTGAATCTCCATAATACTATTTTGTGAATGTGATGGGCAAAATTACAAGTGGTGAATAGGCGGTCATGGCTCTGAATTTTACTTTTACACATGTCACATATTTTATCCACTTGAAGACCCCATCTTTGGATTTTATCATTTGTGAGAACCCTATTTGGTGCACCAACCAAGAGAACCATGATGCCGTAGGAGAAATAAGGTTTTTTCCCATGACCTTTAGGATATTGTTTTTACTTCCATGCTCTCGAATTACTTCATGGACACTCTTGAGGGAGAAGTATCCAACTTGAGAGGGAATCCAACTGATCTCTTCAACTCCATCATTGCTACACTACTCTATGAGAACGCTCACCTTGATGGACATGGTGCCAGGCATGCCTTTCCCATCCCAAGAATTTCTACTTGTGGTGCTAGAGTCCCACAAATGGTGCTTCCGACAAAGAATCTTCCCATTTGCGACCTCCTTTCCCAGCTTGGTTAGTAGAGCCAAGTCAATTACCTAATTGTTATGATATGAAAGCCGCCTTCACTCTTTGGTTTACAAGTTGAGGTTCATTTGACCAGGCTTGGTGTTTTCGGTTAGTTTGGTTACCCCACAAAAAGGCCCTTTGGAGCTTCTCAAGATTGTTGGTTGTGGTGGAGGGAACTTCTTATACAGAACACTAGTGGTGAAGGAATGGGGTGAGCTAGGTATTTTTTAGGTTTAGTCTTCCTGAGTATGAATGTGTTTTACTTTTCTAACTTTTAAGCCTAGACCTGAATTTTTCAAGTAAAGGTTGGCTAAGATGGTTCGTGAGATTTTCTTTGAACAGTGGCAAACCGAGGTAAGTTGAGGGTAGTTCGGAGGGGTGCAGTTCAAAATAGCACTTAAAAAAAAGAGTCAATTTTGTAAAGTTAGTGGAATGGAGGAAAAATATGCTGGTTTTGGAGTCGTTTTTTGGAGTCCTGATAGGTTTTGAAGTGTCCTGACAGGTTTTGAAGTGTTCTAGGGACGCTTCAAGGGATTGGTGAATTTGTGGGTGGACTTTTCCAAAGACCAGAAGGTCATCTACATAGAGTAAGTGTGAAGGGGTGGGGTGATTCTTGGAATCTTGGGTGGTATGCATTTCCATTTTCTAGCCTCTTTATCACTGATCTGCTGAAGCATTCCATTGCTAGCATGAAGTGATAATGATAGAGTGGTTCTCCCTTAGTCCATTTTGTTGGTTGAAGTAATCAAAGTGGGTCCCATATAGAATTACAGAGTACTTGAGGATAGTGATGCACGTAATGATCCAGCTGATGTAGACCACTCCAAAACCGTATCCTTTTATTTTGTTCAAGATGAAGTCCCACTTAACCTCATCAAAAACCTTGTAGAGGTCATTCATAAGGCAAAAAGAGCTTTTTCAGTTGTTATTGGTCATACTATTAATAAGTTCATCAGCTATTAAGGCTTGCTTAAAATGCCCCACCCCTGAAGGAAGTCCTTGGTTTGGGTTAATGTAAATTCATGGGCTATTAAGGCTTGCTTAAAAATGCTCTGACCTTGAAGGAGCCCCTTGGTGTGGGTTAACGATACGATTTAGGACTAATTTGAGCTTATTCACGACAATTTTGCTGATCACCTTATAGATGACATAGCAAAGGCTGATAGGCCTAAAATCAGTCATGAAAAGGAAACCTCTTTTTCGATATCAGAGTGATGAATGTTGAGTTTATGTTTTGTGTTATGTTTTGCCTTTTGAAGTCTCTTTTAATGGCTTGGATGATTTCAGGGCCAATTATGTGCCCCATACTTGGGTATGGGAATGGGAACGGGGAACGGTTTTGGGATCGGGGGTGGGATTGGCGGATCGTAGCTATACTGAAGATCCTTGTGTTAGGGATTGATGCCCATGCAACCTCAAAGGTCGGGATCGAGATCCCTGTGTGTTGGGGATCGAGCTCCTTTATCACATAGGATCGATAATTATTATATAAAGGTGCAAGATCCTATACGTAAGAAGCAAAGTTCCCAAGGGCTTTTTTTTGAGTTTCTTAACTCAGGGAGCGCATTACGAAAAGTGATCCAAATTATTATGTAGTGAGGAATAACTTTTATAGGAGCGAGTCCCATTGTCTTAGAACATGAGTTCCTCGTGTAGGTAATAACGATCCGTGGCTTTAAAATGTATCTCCCGGCGTTGTTAACCAATAACATGTAGGCTTAGTCCTTCTATGAAATAAATAAGGAACTTTAAAGCGATCCCATATTGGTGGGATCTTGATGCCATTTATGGCGATGCTTGTGTTCTGTTATTTTGGAATCTAGATCCTAATGCACTATGGAGCACGAATCATAAACTAGGGAACTAGATCCCGTAATGTTAAGGAACATAAAATTAAATTGTAAGGCACTCGTTCCCTTATAAGATGGAGAGAGATCCCAAAAGCACTAAATTGAGTTTTAGACAAGATCCACTCCGGGATCGAGAGAATTGAGGTTCTGCAAGGGATCGCCAAGCAAGGGAGGAGATCTGGTAACTATGATGAGCCCAAAGCCCAGGGGATTTGTTGTGGCTCATGATAGTTTTGGTGATCTCTTCTGAAGAAACGTCCTTCTATAGAAGGGAGTTTTCTTCTAAAAAATTTGTGAATCATAGTGTTCTTGGGGCATATCTTAGATGGCCTGGCCGGACCCAAGGAGATTGGTAATGAAGTAGCCTTGTTCACTATGTCTTCGATATTTTTGGGAATTAAGCCTTCTTGTTTTTGAGTTGAATAGTGGACCTGCACCTTGTAGACATGGTTTCTTAGAGAAAGAATTTGGTACAAGATTCCCTTGACGGAGCCAATTTTTTCTCGACTTTTGATGCCATAAGTTTTGTTAGTGAGTACTTGGAAAGCTCTCCTCAGAACTTCTTTTTGTACACAATTGATTGTTCAGACTCAAGTTTGTCTTGCATCAGTTGTAGTTTGTTCTCCAATTGCCCTACTGATTGTTGGAGTAAACCAAATTTCATTGGATTCCACTTTTTTAGGGCTTTCTTATGGGAATCCTTATTGCTGCTCAACCCTTAATTCATTACCCCGACATTTTTTTTTGTTTTTGATTTCCTTGCGTTCTCTGTGCTCAATCCACATGTTGAAGACCCCAGTCTATTAGTTGTTCAATTTGGAGTTGGATGGGGTTACCATTTGAGATGGGATTATTAGTGAAGTCTAGTGGAGCGCAAAATTTTAGAGTCAAGGAAACATCTTAGCAAATGTTTGGAGATCAGAATTATGTCTCGTTTTTCATAGATGGAGCCACTTCCTGCTTGATTATTTCTGCACGAGTATTTGTAGGACCATTTCCCTAAGTCTAAAAGATCGCAGTATGGATCATGTCTAGGAGGTCAATTCTATGTTTCTAGGTTGCCCACTGCTTTTTCCATGTTCATGAACAAGGATATTGAAATCCTTGTCCACCAAACATGTTTTTGTGTTGAAATTAAGGATTAAACTTGTGGCATAAATTACTAGAAATGCTCTGCCCCTGAATGTCTTCTAGATTGCACAGGTTGCCCTTCTCAATTTGGTTAGGAGATCTACTCATAGAATACCTAGCCCAAGCACCCTGCCCCCTGCCCCTAAAAGACAACCACAAACTCTTTAATGAAGATCATCATTTGGAATTTTCGAGGATTGGGCCACCAAGATAAAACAAACATAATTAGATCTCCAGTTCAGACCCATAACCCACACGTCCTTTGCCAAGTATGGGGGGGAAGACCTAGTCAACATGTCACATGTGGGGGACTTCGGGAGGTATCTAGGTCATTTAAGACCCATTTTCACACGCCCTTCAAACCAGCACTATCATGGCATTCAGAGTTATTCTTTGAGGACTATTTTGGCTGTCGACTGACCTAACTGACCTGAAAATAGGGGAACCCTTTGGCCTGAACTTGAATCCTCTGCACCTATCCCCACGACCCCTTGGTTGCTTGATGGTGATCTCAACGTCATTCTCTGGGTGAATGAGACAGTTGAATGACCAGTAGTATGAAAGCATTCCCTAGTTTTATTTAGAACTTCGTTGGAACCTAGGCTCACTAAAATTGGCAGATTCCTAATGTCCAGGAAATGGAAATCAGCTGTTTCTTGAACCCCATGTTACTGCCGCACCAAAACCACCTCAGACTAAACCTTTCAGATATGAACAAAGCTGGAATAAGGAGCCCCACTTTCCCACCTACCTCCCACAGCCATGGTCTTCTTTTAATATTGAAGGCTGTTGGGGGTTCCGCCTGAACAAAAATTTGCAGTTGCTTAAAAGCTCTCTCAAGTTTTAGAGCAAGTAGTCACATGGAAATTTGCATGATAGGAAAGAGTCCATGAGGCAGGATATCCATGCCTAAGACACCATAGGAGGATCTAGAACTCTAACCCTCCAAGATAGGGAGCAAAGAATGTCAGCAAAAAACAGCCTCCAAACCATCCTTAAACAGGAAGAAATTTACTGGTGTCAAAGATTGTGCCTAAAGGTTGGTGATAGAAACACAATCTTCTTCTATAAATTAGGTCGACTGCCAATGTACGTTCAATTTGATTATCCAATTCACCTTTGGAAATTAACAGTTGATGATCCTCAACAAGTGAAGACGATTATCATTAGATACTTCAAAAAATGTTTCTCCAGAAAAATGGGTCCCAAACTTACGATGTCCAGCATTGGTTCCCTTAACCATAGAGGAGGCAAAGCTTGAAAGGCCTTTCTGGAAGATGAGATTAGGAGGGCAATAACAGAGCTAGGCCAGGACAAGGCATAGGGACCGGATGGTTTTTTTGGTTGCAATCTTTAGCAACCATTGCAATGCATTTACTCCACACATCCTGGCCCTTTTTTAATGAATTTTACCACAAAGGGAGGATGCATAGAGGAATGAGTGCCACTCCCTTTGCTTTGGTACCAAATTGGAAGGCGTTGAACATCTAAGGGACTTCCGCCTGATAAAGCGTACTGAACAGCTCTTTTAAAATTCTTACGAAGGTCCTAGCTTCGTGCCTGAAGGAGGTTCTCAACAAGGTTGTTTCATATCCTCAATCGGCATTGATAGCGACTAGGCAAATCTTTAATGGGGCATTTTGGCACACAGACAGTCCATTCCATTTCTATCAGGCCATTCTGGTTGTCAGCTTAGATTAGAAGGCATAGAACCATGTTGATTGGTCTGTGCTAGATGAAGCCCTTGGAGAAATGGCACTCGATCAGCAGTGGCCTGCTTGTGTCCAAGGATGAATTACATCACTCTGTTTCATTTTTCCTAATTAACAGGTCCCCAGAAGCTTTCTTTGAAGCGACAAGGGAGACACTCTCTCCCTTCCTATTTGCAAGTGTGGCTGAAGTCTTCTCCCAATCCATCTCCCAGTTCTATGAGAGAGGACTGTTACAGGCTTTCGATCATCTAGGAGGGGGCCTTAGGTACCACCTTTTGGATGCCTGTGACACCATTATTTATTGCAATGCCACCCGGAGCAATTGGATACTATGTGGGTTCTCCTTAAGTGCTGTGAGATCTCCCAGGGGAAGAAGGTGAATATGTCCAAAACAGAGATTGAGATTAGATTGTGGACCTTTAGGAATATCTCTAGCGACTAGTTTGGGTTGAGATACTTCCATCCTAATACGCAGGCCTTCCCTTATGCATAGGCCAACCTAGAAAGTTTCTTTCGGACCAAATTGTTGAATGCTTCCATTGCTGGTTGGTAACATGGAAGGGATGCACCCTTTCTTTTGGGGCCTGCATGACCTTAATCAGAGCAGCGCTCTCTCATCAACATCATCGTCAAAGCCTTTTCCAAACTAATTGGGATCGGCTACACGAATCCTGGTCTGCCATTTTGCTCTATTAAGGGCCATACCCTCAGTGAGGCCATAAGACTCTGTATTTTTTCTCACTTCTTCCAACCGTGTCTTTTTGGGCCTACCCATTGCCCTTTTTGAGCCTTCCACTTGAACTAACTCTCACCTCCTAACAGGTACTGTACTGGGTCTGCACCACATATGGCTAGCCCACTTAAGTATACTTTTTTTCATCTATCGCCAATTGGTGCAAAGCGATGCTCTTTAATATCCTCATATTGAAAATGTCAATGTTCCACATGCGAACCTTGGTTTCCTCTAGGCTGCAAAAGCTGATGCAAGATTTCCTTTGGGATAGGAAGATAGCCGCAAGTTTCACCATGAAGCATGGGGAAGGTTTGTGGACACAAAAAATTTGGAGACTTAAGGATCATAGGTTGAAATAGGCAAATATGGCCCCCTTCTGTAAGTGGTGGTGTTGGTATTCCATGCAAGAGGATCACCTTAGATGGGAGGTCATTAAGGTACAGTATAGATGACTCAGTCTGATTCCCGAATGCCCCCTCATCGAGCATCTGGAGCATGGAAAAGCATTAGTCGTGCGAGGGAGCTATTTAAGGGAAATGTGAGATTTAGGTCAAGAAATGGTGAAAGAGTTCGCTTTTGAAAGGATCTATTGTTAAGGACTAAAATGCTACCAGGCTGGTGGCCTACCCTACTAAACTTAGCTTGCTACCCTAATACAATAGTTGCTAGAGCAGTGGAACTCAAAGGTGATGCAGTAATTTGGAAATCAACTTTCCAGTGACCCCTCCATGGTGACGAAATCATAGCAGTTGGGATAGGGAGTGGAATCAGGAATGGGAGTGGGATTGGAAGTATGGGATTTTGATAGCTATAAGCTCCCTATGGTCAGGATTGTTGTATGCGCACCTTGATGGGTCATTTGGGTCCCTGGATACACATATCCTGGATATGCCTCAAAACCTGGTTATGTGATATTTTGTATATTTAAAACCTGGTTTAGCAACAATGCTGTTTGTGTAGCTGCTGGAAGAACCCGGTATATAACAAATCCCCTGTTTGGCTCCACTAAGGTGGAAACCAAGTTTTGGCAGTTTGCTGTTGAACCAGTTTAGCTGTTCATTTCATAAGTCGTTGATTCCAAAGTAGTATATAGAAATAAGACATCTACAATATGTTAAATAAATTAGACAGTTCATATCATCTTTTTTAGATCATTTTATGGTAGAATTTTGATACTCTCAATCTCTCTCTACTCGTTATTGACGATTACTAAAAAAACTCGCTATAGAATAACATTGTAAATTTACAGAGGATGAAACACTTTAAACTCTTTCTATCTCTCACTCTCAATGTTTTTGATGATTATTAAAAGCATACCATAATTAGACATTCACAAATTATAGAGCATGATACACTTTAGCTGAAAGTCCACAATGTATCGATATTGAGAATCCATGTTCTAAGCTATTTCGAAATTACACATTTCTATCTATATCTGGTTATGACAATTGATGCCGGTGGTCACAATGTTGTCATCTTTTCTCATAGGCGATAACCCTATAAGGAATAGGTCTATTGACATACTCCACAGCCACAAGACGCGGCAAGGCTGCTTTGAGTTTCTTACTCTTCCTAAGATTTTCTTCCTTGTTATTGTTTGAAGACATCCTAAGATTTAGATCCTAGAGAGAAGAAGGTTCTAATACATGATGATCTAGTGTAGTATTCAAAATAATAGATAATCGAACAAGCATTCAATAACAAGTTCAAGAAGTCTCATTTTTCTCATTAAAGACCCACATACTCGTTCTCAAATAGTGAGGCTTCCAATAGAATCAACAAAATCCAGATCAATGCAAGACAGTTCATACATGCATGTGGAAAGTTCGAGACATTTCGACTCTAAGAGAAGGTGGTAATAACAGAGATCTAAGAGAAGAACGAAACCATGTAAAATTACTTAACCAATTTTGCTGCAAATAACTTGAATTACTTATGAGAATGACAGGTGTTGGGTCATGAGTTCTTGAGTCCAGTTATAAGATATTAATTTTCTCAAGACCCTACTTCCCATTATCCAAGAGAACTTGGCAACCATAATATTCTAGAACTAGAGACCCACATGCCAATATTCTCGTCAATAAACAATATAAGAACACACAAAAAAATAAAACATTACAAGAGTAAGCCAGAAAATCAGAAAAAATAGTATAGGAGCCCACATATCAGGAATAACATTATAAGAACCCATCAAATCAGAATTAACAGCCACAAAAAAAATAGCCCAAAAACGGCCATAAATACACTAAAAAAAGCCGTAAATCGAGTAAGTCACCCAAGAAAATCCATAAATAAAAGGGTTGCATTAAAGATGATGCAAATAAAAGATCCATCATCTCATGAAGAATAAAAGATCCAAGCTTTGCACGGATGACATACACTTAAACGAGAAGAAACCGGTTTCGTGCAATCGAAAAGTCATATTATCAAGAATAAAAATAACTCCAGATTGAGAAAGGATAAAGGAAACAATAGAAAAATCGAACAATAAAAAAACTGATTTACAGAGTGAGAATACTATAAAATATATAGAAACCCACTACCCCCCCCCCTTCCCCCCCCACCCCCTACGCGCACACACACACACACCACCCCCCCCCCACCCCCAAAAAAAAAAAAAGAAAAAGAAGAAGATGATGAAAACCCATTAGTCTTTGTCGTCTGGTGGTTCATTCCCCCAAGTTTAAGAGGAATCTTTTTTCCCTCTTTTCACTAAACAAGTTCAGGACGAGCCTTGTGGTTGCCAAAATACCAGATTTGTTATTGTTCAAGTTCTGTTTATCTCAGTATATCCCATACTTGGTAGATAGGTTGCCATGGGTCCCTGCCCCCTCCAGAAACAACAATATGCAGTCTGCATATCTTTTATACTTATAATTTTTTAGAACAATATAGTCAATTACTTGAAAAAGAATATAGTCTAGGTTATTATCCCCAAACGGAAAGGCTAGGCATGTTAATTATTTCCGCTGAGTTATTCCTGCTCATATCATGGTTATAGATGCTATGTGTGCTTTGTTGGTGAAATTCGAGGAGAGGGTGGAGGATCATGAAGTGTTATCTTGAATTGATGTGGTGGATAAATAATTTTACCTTGTGTTTGTATGAGGCAGGGAGGCAAGAATAACATGTCTTGGGTTGTGAGCTAAATTCGGATTCTAACTGTACATCTATTTGAAGTTAATAATGAGCGTCACAATTTTTTTATTTATTTTTAATTGTTAATTGTAATAAATCTCACAAGTTAATGATTACATTTTTTATTAACCCATATGCTAGACTGTCATTGTCCTTATCCCATTGAATAGGACAATAGGCCAAAAGTAGATAGTTCTGGACCTCTTCTGGGTTCAAGAAGAGACCTCTTTCTCTCTCTCTCTTTCATGTTTTCTTGGTTTGGGTCACAGGCAACAGAAGAGAAGAGAAGCTGAGGAGAAGAGATCTCATGAAGGGAGATCAGAAAAGAGATCATGAAGAAGTCACTAGGAATCAGGAGAAAGTTTTCCTCCTTTGCGCTTGAAAGTTGAAGTTTTGAGATGTGTTCGAGGCCTGGTCGAATGGACATGTTCCTACTCTCAGCCCTCTATGCAGTGGGTTTACAAACACCACCTGTCCCCTCCCCGGAGAAGAAAAAAAGGAACCTCGTCAATAAAAATTTACCTGTATGTACAGATGCGTTTGCATCAACTGTTAATTTTTTTTATCCAAAAATTTATTATAGAAGCAGTGCTTATCTTTGAGCAACCACTAAAGAAATATTGTTTTGCCTCTTCCCAATATGCACCTCATCCATAATGCAAGGACTTTGTTTCTTCAATTCTGAGCTAGTGGTAGTTTTCAGTTCTGTTTCGGAAATCAAGTGGTCATGGCTATTGCAGTGACTACTCTGCTTACGAATCACTGAAAAATTATTCGGGGATGGGCCTCACACCCTTACAATCTTTCTTTTCATGAATTCCAATGTTTGGGACTCACTAACTTTTGATTAAGGGGAAAGGAAGCACATGATTATCCCACATCTTTTAAGAAGACCAATGTGCCCCCATCTTTTCCAATTGCATGATGTTAAAAAAACATTCTGGTGTTTCTTTCAAAATTGAGACGGAAAGAAAGAGAGCAACTTGAGCTCACTGTTTTTCAATGAGAGAGGAAGCAGACAACTCACACTTCTTTAGAGAGAGAGAGAGAGGGGGAGAGCAACTCAAGGTCACTTCTCTTCATTGATTGAGGAAGCAAATTGAACTCCCACCTATGTAGGGAGAGACGGAGGATATTGGGCTCGAATTTATTTCTTCATTCTTTCTAGAGAGAGAAAGAGAGAGAGGGAGAGGGGGGGGGCTCACCTTTCATTTTGAGAGAGAGAGAAAGAGAGCGAGCGGGGGGACAGAGATTTCACGTTTCTTGAATGTGTAAGGTCCAAAGGGATCGTTCCCAAGCATAGAAGTGGTATATATTTTCTTAGAAAAAGTAAAGAAAGTACATGTTTTAAAGTGTGTAACATAAAGCCAAAATTGAGGAAATGAGCAAAGTTAAAGACGAGGATCGAGGGAAAAGTAAAGGAGCAGCAAAATGGGAAAACGATCGTAACAAAGAAATGATAAAGTGTTTAGACCGTGGACAATTTTTCATCTGGATTGCTATCTCTGAACATGTTTTTGACTCTGGACAAATTACAAAGGAGGGGGGATGCAGATTCCTAATCGTTGTATCATGTGCCGCAATGGAGCTAAATCCAACGCCACCTCTGCATCCATAAGGACCTTGCCGGAGAGGTTTGGGGTGACCTTCGGAAGGTCATGAGCAACTCCACAGTCTTTCCCTCAACTGTTCTTGTCCTTTTTGACAAGAACTGTTCTTGTCCTTTTTGACAAGAACTGTTCTTGTCCTTCCTCTCTTCCCCATGGCCTAAGTCCGGGTATCCTCCTGTGGAAAGCTGCTCTTTTGGATGATTCGGTTGGGGAGAAACAGCGAGGTGACTCATTTCGATGCCCTACAGGAAAGGTTCGCTCCCTGGTCATCTTTTGGCCACTAAACAATAAACCTTTCAAGCATTGCTCAATTATGGACTTCCACTAAAACTGGCGAGCAATGCTCTCTTTCCTATCCTTCGTATCCCTCGTATGTCTTTGTAGAGACCTCTGGACTGTGGCCGATCCGAGCTCAACTTTGATGGTGGCTGTTTAGGCAATCCAGCCCATTTTGCATCAGGGTTATCTTCCGAGACAAGGACGGCTGCACCATGTTCTCTTATTCTCGCTTTATCGGCCAAGCAGAGTCTAACACAATGGAGGGCATAACCTTCCTCTTTTTTTTGGGTAGATAAGTGGGGAATATAGGTCCCTAGGCATTTTTAGAATAATTAGTGGTTTTTTAACACGCAAGGGGGAATGGAAACCTAAATCGGTAGTTGAGGCTCAAGTGGTGCAACAACCACGACCT
Source organism: Amborella trichopoda (assembly GCF_000471905.2). The sequence continues at coordinate 4,454,525 of NW_006499848.1, forward strand.
CAACCCCATTCCCCACAACCCTCCTCTTTGGCGTAAGGAACTTCAATCGCACTTGGGGCCCTTCCTGTAGCATGTTTGGTTCGCGTAAAAATATTTTCTAGAAAACATTTTCACGTGAAAAATTATCTCATAGGGTTAAATGTGGGAGTATTTTCATACCAATTAGTCTTATTGCATCTTTTCATACCAATTGGCAACTGATTGATACAAAAATATTTCATCACTTAACCGCATGAGAAAATTTTTTCATGCGAAAATATTTTTCAGGAATTTTTTTCACGCGAACCAAACGTGCTATAATTGTTGAAGGAGATTCCAAGAATGTTATTGCATGAGCCTCTAGATCTTCACCTTGCCCATAGAGAATGGACCATATTTTTGACAAGTTATTACACATGTTGGTATTTTGGTTTGAAAAATACTTATATGTATTTCAAAACAACAAATATGGTTTTGTGGTTTTTTCCTAAGCTATTTCTAGAGAGAAAGAAAGCTGTGGGTTTGTCCCAGATTGAAGGTAAGAGAGTTATATGAACAATATTTAATATTAGGCATTCACATGCTATATACTCTTAGTACAAGGTGAGAAAGATGGTACATGTGTGGAGGACGCGAAGCCTGCGACACACACTCACATGCGTGTGCATGTGAGAGGGCGAGTGTATGGGCGCTTGATGGTGCACTTTACACTCATCTAGTCGTTGATGCATGTGGGGCATCCAACGGTCATCTAGCTGTTGATAAAATGAAGGCTAGTAACAACTACCATCAAGTGCATGTAAATTGCAGCTGTTGGTGGTGCATTTATCCACCACTATACCCAATGAGCAAGTATATGTAACTTGCAGCTGTTGGTGGTGCATGTAACCACAACTACGCTAAATAGGCAGCTGCTTGGTTGTCTATAATAAGGGCCCTCCTACCCATACGAGTTAGACACTTGAACACTATTTGAGCTCCTCAACTACACACCTTTTTTTGCAATTCTAAGGAGCAATACTAGTGAGCTAACCTCTCTTTCTCTCTCTCTACTCGATTTTATCTCTTTCTCTCTCTAAAATATCAAGACTCTGGTGTCTAGTGTGTGGCTTCCAAGCTCAGGTGCATAGAGCTTAGGAACATCAAAAAGCATCTCTGTTTTCTTGTATCCCAAGGAAGAATTACCCTTCTTATGCACACAAAATACTGTAGGGGCAAATATCGTCTTGAGATAGTGTTCTTGTGTGCTAAAAAACAAGAAGGGCTCAAGCCTTTGAATTTATGAAATTGTACTTATTTTTTTCCCTATTTCACCTACCAATTTTCTAATAATTCAAGACGATATTTCATAGGTGAAGGAAAGGAGATGGCCATGAGTTCTTTGAAAGTCATGAACAATGATTTATCGAAACTCTAGCACTTCAACGGGTTGAATTTCAAAAGATGGCAACAGAGGGTCATCTTCTTGCTTATTACTCTCAAGGTGGCTTACATAATTACTGAATCTATGCATGCACCATTGCCAACATTTGATGAATCGACTGATAAACAAATTCAAGGATACAGAAGATGGATGGAGGATGGCTATATTTGTAAAGGTCTCATCCTCAACACTTTGGCGCATCCGATTTATGACATGTATGCATCCGTTGCCACGACGAGACAACTATGGAAGTTTCTTGGACCCAAATACCTCACTGAAGAATCTGGTGACAAAACATTTGTCATCTTTAATTTTCTAAACTTTAAATTCATTGAAAACAACCCAGTTCTTTATCAAGTATATAAATTACAGCTTGTAGTCAATGAACTTAAAAATTGTAATATTTCATTGAATGAATTTATTCTAGTAGGCTCTATTATTCAAAAGCTATCCCCATCTTGGAAAGAGTATCACAATAAAATGAATCATAAGAAAGTGGATTTTGATTTGATAAGCTTCAAAGATCTCTTCAAATTGAAGATTTATTCATAAGCTACCCCCATCTTGGAAAGAGTATCACATGAAAATGAAACATAAGAAGTGGATTTTGATTTGATTCAACTTCAAAGATCTATTCGAATTGAAGCAGAGAACGGACTTCGAGCAAAGAAAGATGAAACTATTGATTTTCATACTAAGCCAAACGTTGTTGAGCAAAAATCAAGTGCTCTATAGTACAAGAAGCATTTCTTTCCTATGGTCCATAATGAAAATTATAAGGACCAAAAGTTCAATGCCAACAAAATAAAAAAAAAAGCTTCTTGTTATGTATATGGAAACCTGTGACATTATTCAAGAGTGTCGATACTGGGAAGGGTTTAATAGGCCAAGGCCAAGTGAACGTGACCACTGATGAAAATTTTGTAGCAATGGTCACTAAAGTAAACACGATTAATAAAGATAATAGATGGTGGGTCGATACTGGTACTACCATTCATGTCTCTAATAATCGAGATCAGTTTAAATCCTTTGAACAAATGGGTGATGGAAATTCAGTTCAACTTGGAACCCAAGCTATGAATAAAATGCATGAAAATAGTGCGGTGGAACTAAACTTTAGTTTGGGCAAGGTATTTACCTTGAAAAATATTTATTACATATCAGATATGAGAGGAAATCTTGTCTCGAGATGTATCGTGAACAAGAAGGGCTTTAAAATGGTCATTGGGTCTCATTTTGACAAAAAATTGTGTGTTTGTTGGCAAATGATATTGTGATGGGGTGTTTAAATTTAATGTCATGAATGGAATAAACAAATCTTTTACTTATATTGTGACTTATTTTAATGTGTGGCACGATAGATTAAGAATGTTAATTATACTTCTATTAATTATTTGGTTAAATTAGGATTAATTTTTAATTGTAATGATTAATCTAAATAAAAATGTGAAGTATATGCATGAGCTAAAGTAACTAGAAAACTATTTCCTTCACTAGAGAGAAATAATGAATTGTTAGGACTTATACATAATGATATATGTGATTTAAATAATCTTCTAACAAGAGGTGGTAAAAGATATTTCATTATTTTTATTAATAATTTTTTTAGATATACTTATGTGTATTTACTTAGATATAAATATGAGACTTTTGAAATCTTTAAAGTTTTCGAAGTAGAAGTTGAGAATCAACTTAGTAAGAAAATTAAAATTATTAGAAGTGATAGGGACGAAGAATATTTATCAAATGAATTTAATCATTTTTGTGAAATAATGGAATTATTCATCAAGCGACTGCTTCTTATATCCCACAACAAAATGAATCTTTAAAAGAAAAATGAATTTTGATGGTTCTATTAATAAATATAAAGCATGATTAGTTGCTAAGGGATTTAAACAAAAAGAAGGCATTAGTTATTTTAACATATATGCACATGTGGCAATAATTGCTACTATTAGATTGCTTTTAGCAATAGCCTCTATCTACCATCTAGCTAGCTATACATCAAATGGATGTAGCAACGGCTTCCATAAATGGTGACTTAGATGAAGAAATATATATGGAACAACCCGAAGGACTTGTAATACCATATCATAATAACAAAATTTGTAAATTAGTTAAATCTATTTATGGACTTAAATAAGCACTTAAATAATGTAGACATTATTTTTTGAAGGTGTTAGTTACTGTGTTGCAACTCCAAAACAGCGTGCTTCTCTGCAACTCCGAACATGGCCCGGGTAAGGAGATGTGTTTTCTTAGTTCTTCCCTTTCTCTCTCTTACCAAACAACTATTTACCAAACTTCTCTTCTTGATTTATACAATGAAAATATTTGAGCTTCTTAGCGATGATGATTTTACAATCTTCTACAACTCAAGTACGAACACTCGAAAGTTAATGATAGAGAAAAAGGGATGAATGACTTCAACTAGTGATTTAAAAAATGCCGATAGGCGCAAATCGCCCAGTCCAACCCAGGAATTGGTCACCCCGTTCTGGTTCTGCATATATATAGAAAAACAGTTGAATCTAGAAGAGAACCAGCGGTTCCACACAATAAAATGGCGATCCAGACTTTTGATTCACCGGTCCGAACTGATTTTTGGCATGTTAACTGTTTTTTAATGTGTTTTTCCTTGGTTCACTATTTTCTCCAAAGAGTAAAACGGCGACTTAGACTGGTTTTTGGGTGGCCAATCTGAATCACTGTTCAGGTTTTTAAATCACTAGTTTCAACATATTGGAGTTAATTTCAAGTATATTTTTTATAAGAATTTTATATACCAAATAACACAAATGCCTGTGTTTCTTCAGTCACATAATTCCTCTATCTTTGTCATCTTCCATTTTTAGAGGCAACGGGCCTTGTAACACATTATTTGGGTTTAGAGATCAATCGGATCTGCACTATTTTTAACCTTTAAATTTCATAATTAAGGGCGAAAATACATTCTTAAGGCATCATAGAAATTTTTGACACCGAAACGATATTATTTGGTTCACAAACTCTCTCTTGGACGTAGTTAATGTCCCATGCCGGTGTAGCTTGTTGGACATGGAATATTGAATTCGAACCCAACAAATCACAACCTTCATCATTTTGGAGCAAGGTTTTAAAATTGGAAATTGGTCAAACCAATCTAGAACCCACTAAACATTGGGAACCGTCCTATTTTAAAAATCAGGAAATGGTCAAGCCGATTTTGATCCCATTAAATATTGGGAACCAGCCGGTTTCTACACTGGCCGGTTCTGTAGGTCCCAATTAATTTGTAATATTTTTTCAAATTTTTTATTCCTTATTTTTTAAAAATTTTTTATCACTATTTCACTAGGCCGGATCACTGATCCATACTGGGTTTCAAGAGGGAGATCCGGGTAACTGGACTATATTTTAAAACCTTGATTTGGAGTATCGTAAGATACGTGTTTTTATGGGTCATGGGACTTAGTTTTTGGATTGTGTTAGTTATTGGATTGTGTCTAGGGACGGTGGACATAGCGCCAATAAAATCGAGATTTGGTTGTGATCTCCACCATCGATTGCAGATCGTCCATTGTAAATAGTTGATAGATATATACCTCTGAAGCACCAGACACTTATTCCAACATTTTATGAGATTTGTCCTTATTCAAGGCATCATTGTATTTTAACCATAGAGCACAATAATAATTTCCTCATGTACTACAACTAATTATTAGCAATACAATTCATAAACCATGGGCATCAAAAAGTTCAAACAATGAGAAGTTACTCAAAATAGAAGGGTAATTCTAATATTTCGACCCAATATAAAGAATCTTGCTGTCTAGGGTTGACAGTCGGTCGAGGAGTCGACCTGGATCCGACTTGGGTTGGGCCTTGACCCAAATACCGGACTGGATGGGTTGGGTTCGAGCCACTCGGGATCTTATTCGATAGGGTTGTGTCTGGGTTGGGGTCAACCTGACCTGATATTTATGTCTAAAACAAAAATATGACTCATAGTTTTTACATATCACAAACATATATTTAAAAAATATATGTTTTTAAATATATATATATATATATATATTATATTTTAATTTAAACTCCGACCCTTCCCAACCTGATGGTTTGCGTGCCCTTTGAGCTATTTGTCCTTCAATGGTTTACCCCTTTTTCTCTTAACAAGTTACATGTTTGTTGTTTTCATGAGACATCATATCCCCCCATTGTATTATAACTTTCAAAAAAGCAGAGTCATTTCTTTTTTCTTTTATATATATAAATATTGGAGCTGATCTCAATTAGTTGGAAAAAAACTTCAACGATGATGACATATAAATCTTGGATTTCTGAAAAGCTAATGAATATTTTCTATGGAAAAAACCTCACTCTTGCCCATTTTATATACATAAATAATATGAGCACAATGGCATATAGAGGACAGTGGTCATTGTTGTGAACATTCCTCAATCTGTGTACCCACATGATTGTCCTCAACCCATTCTACATGCACATAAATCATTAGCAATATTCTAAGGCTCTTAAAACCTCACTCTTGCCCATTTTACCTACATAAATAATATGAGCACAATGGCATATAGAGGACAGTGGTCATTGTTGAACATTCCTCAATCTGTGTACCCACATGATTGTCCTCTGCCCATTCTACATGCACATAAATCATTAGCAATATTCTAAGGCTCTTTGAATTCGTGTCATTCTTGAGGTAATTGGTAATTGACACTAGCAAGTTGCGCCATACAACACTCCTTGGAGAAATTGGCCCTCAAGGATCGAAATAAAGAGTAGTTCACGAGAATGGAAAAAAAAATATTGTAATTATAAATCAAGTTAAAAAAGAAAGCTCCAAACAAAAATAACTTCATCATCATCCGAGCCTTATCGCATGATGTGTTATGACCCATTTGAAAGCCAAATGATAGCACAATATAACAAATCCAAAAAAATAAAAGAGAGAGAAGAAAAGAAGAAAAACTCCAAATACCTTTTGAGAATTTCTCAATAATTCAAGCCGAAACAAATTATCAATGTTTCACACCACAGATGTTGAGGCAGCAGTATAAATCTTTACAGTTGACAGACAATGATTTTACAATATGCACAACAAAGAATATGAACCATGGTAGAAAGTCTACATCCAAAACTCATAAATGGCAGAAACAAGGATGACTTACCAAAAATCATTACAAGAACATGAACCACCTCTAAAATGGTGGAATCGATTCCGATCCCTAACAACAATCTCTCTATCAAAAACCTTTGAGATAATCTTAGTGGCAGTATGGCAATCAGTACAAACTCTAAGGTTCTTCGAAATACGTATTGTGGTCCCTGGTGGTGTTCTTATAAGCCCAAAGGCAATCGCCAGCTTCTCACTATGATGAGAGACTGAAACTTCCTTCTCCTCCTCATCGGCATCAAGTCTAGCCTCTGCAGTGTTTGGTACATAACCCACTAATTTGATTTTCTCAATCATATCTCCTACTTTGGCATAAATATCCTTAGCCAATGGGTGTGAGGAATCCTCCGCAAAGAACTCATGAATCACACCATCCACCTCAATTAAGGTACACCCAGGAGTCTTCTTAATCCCCCTCTTCTTCATCTCTGACCTCACTCTTAATGCATCCTCCCATCTCCCTACCGATGCATATACATTTGACAAGAGTATGTAATCTCCACTATGGTCGGGGTCTATTCTATTAAGCCGTCGTAGAGAGTCCTCAGCTATTTCCACATTGCCATGAACTCTGCAACTAGCAAGCAAAGTCCTCCAAATTATAGCATTAGGCTCAATGGGCATGCACTTGATAAACTGGTGCGCCTCATCGATCAGTCCTGCTCGTGCAAGGATATCAACCATGCATCCATAATGATCAATTACAGGCATAATTCCATATTCAACAGTCATGGCATTGAAGTATCTCCTGCCCTCTTCCACCAACCCTGCATGGCTACAAGCTGAGAGGACCCCAATAAAGGTAACATCATTAGGCTCGATTTTCTCATCGATCATTTGAGAAAAGAGTGCAAGAGCTCGTGTCCCTTGCCCATTACTTGCAAGACCTTGTATCATCACAGTCCAAGACAAGACATTACGCTCCGGCATTTCATTGAAAACTTCCATTGCCTTATCGATAGAACCGCACTTTGCATAAAAGTCTACTAATGCAGTTCCAAGAGTGACTGTCATCTTAAGTTTCTTCTTGTCTACATAGTAATGGACCCATTTTCCAGCTTCAAGAGCTCCAAGAACTGCACAAGAAGAGAGAACACTAACCATGGTGACTTCATTAGGCTGAACCTCCGTAACTTGCATTTCTCTAAACAAAGCCAGTGCCTCTTTACAACGACTAGCCTGGTTATAACCAGAGATCATTGCACTCCAAGCTACAACATCTTTTTTAGGCATTTCATCAAAAACATTTCTAGCAATATCCAAGAGACCACATTTTGCATACATGTCAACAATTGCAGTCATCAAATTGCGAGATAGCAAAAACCCATTTTCCATAAGATAACCATGAATCCATTTGCCCAATTCAAGGGCACCCAACCTGCCACAAGCAGTAAGAACACAAATCATGGTCACCTCATCGGGCCTCACACGATCTTCTCTCATGCTCTGAAACAATCTCACCACCTCTTTGGATTTCCCACTCTTCGAATAGACAGCAAACATCGAATTCCAAGCAATTATACTCCTGTCAGTCATTTCATCAAACAGCTTTCGAGCGACAGTGAGATCTCCGCACTTGCCATACATATGGACCAGCGTGTTTCGAACAAAGGCATTCGAACTTTCGCCATTCTTTAAGATTTGGGCATGGACTGCCATGCCTTCTCTCAAAGCACAGGCTTGAGAGCAGGCCTTGAGGATGCATGGAAAAGTGTATTCATCTGGTTGGATATCTTTCTCACACATCTCTTTGAAGACAGAGAGAGCTTCTCTTGGGGCACGCCTTGAAGTATAAGCGCGAATCATGATGTTATAGGAGGAAGCACGGAGGTTCTCAGCTCGACTGAAAACCAGTTGGGCGTAGGGAAAGCCATTGTTGAGAGAGAACGAGCAGAGCTCCAGGAAGTTTTCAAAGAGAGGGGGATCATGGCTGTGGGTTTTGATGATGGTGGTGTGGACTTGTTGCAGGTCTCTAATGGTTTTGCATTGGTTCAAAAGGGCTTTAGGATTTTGGAGGCGAGAGGAAGAAATGGGTTTTGCGTTTGAGGTGGGCTGGGCGTTAGGGAGTGTTTGGTTGAGGTAAAGAGAGAAAGAAACCGCCATTTTTTGGCTGGCTTAATCCATTACAACATCACAGAGAGGGATGAAGTAAGGGAGTGAAAATCATGCGGGCTGGACCGCATTTCTACATATGCAGTCCAGAAGTGTAAAGCATCCAGGTGGCCCATTTAAAAATAATAAAAAATAACTGTCTAAATCTTTTTTAATGAAATTATTATTTCTAATTTTTAAATTGATGTATGTTCTCATCGATTACACATCTTTAAAAATTAAGTCCAAAAATCTATAAAAAATAGATAGTTAAGAGGTGCCGCATTTTTTTAATTTGCAGGCTTGGCCCGCATGCTAACCGTGTCCTTCTCTACAATTCTACATTAATTTTGTTCTTTTTTCTGATATTTGGTCCTTAATAATCCGGATAGGAGCGTGTGTTTAAGAAGCCAGATGAGTTGCCGAACCAGTCCGATATTGAGTTAGAACCAGCAGAAAAATCTTAGAAAAATCTCAAATTAATAAAAATGCACATGTGAATAAGTTAATAATTAAGAAATTTAGTTCACGATTCAGCAGGTGCAAGAGTCCCTTGACTCACCAACGTTCATATCTAAGATTGACATTGTAAAAAAAAATCATAGGGCTCGTATGCTTTCAAAAAATCACATTTTACATATCAATTTTATTATTACTTTTGCATGTTCACGATCAACTTAACGTCAGATTTTAGATTAAAACTCCATTTCTAAGATGATTTAATGGGGGGCCCGCATAATCCTAACAATTATATTGAGAAACCAACAGAGTTAGAGAGGTGCATGGATATAAAGAGAGAGTACTATAGTTCCCTTATTTTTAAAAAGAGTGATAGAGATTTCAATTTTTAGAAATTTAAATAGGAATTAGTTAGATAAAGGAAAACAAAGCTAGAGACAGATAGATATAAAAAGAGAGATATAATGGTTTCCCTAAATTTTTATTGAGAATGATAGATATAGAGGAATATATTTATGCGGTATCCTTTCCTAAAAAATATATAGTGAGAGATGGGAAAATAGTTAATAGCATGTAATGACAAATGTTCCAAATATGTGATAACTAATATTAATATATAATATTACGTGATGACCAATTTTCCTTTATCCTATACTTAGTATTTATGCTCTTATTTCATTTTTATTTCTTTTATTTCTAATTTGGCATGTAATTTTTAGAAGGATAATAAATTATATATTTTGAACACATTTATATATAATGTGGTCATAGGTGGATATGGAATTTTTTATATAGAAAGGAAAAGGTCCATACGGTTAACTAATGTTACAATTAAGATTTCTTAACCCGTAGAAATTGGATTTGGATTATCTTCTTATTTTTAATACAAATCAAATCTCACCTTTTTTAAAACAAATCAAATCAGGTCGGATAGGTGGATTGACGATTCGGAGTGGATGGCCTCAAAAAATTTCAAAGAAACTCTAAAAATAGTATCTTTTAAGTTTCTTACAAATTTAAGATGGTGCATTACGTACTTTTATTATTTTATAAAAACGCGTGATTATTGAGATGTTGTTTCTTAGGATATATGTTGATTATTAAATATTCTTGGGTTCCCAAAATCTAAAATTCTTATTCAAGATAACTTCTCTCTCTATCAGTTTTAGTTATGGCCCTTAGTAGAGAAACATGGGCCCTTACAAGATCCCAGTAAAATGTTGAAAACAATTTGAGTTTGTTGGAAAACTTAAAGGATGCGGTTTGTATAGAGCCAAGGCTCTAAACAATCAAAGTTAAGCGCACTTTCAAATAGTCTTGAGAAATGGGGTTTCAATACTGAAAATCTTTGTAATAGCTTTAAAATATATTTTCATCTTTAATTATAAAATTTAAAGCTTCAAAGATAGTGTAGATTGAGCAGATCTACGAAAACTTGAAAATTGACGGTCAAACAATGAATTACAAGATTCACGATTTCCAAAACTTGAAATCCATTTCTTCTTATGTCCATGCATCTTGATGTCGAGATGATCAATTTAAGGATATTTGGGCATCAAAACAACCTTTTTTAGTGAAAATTTTGAGGTGGGCACTAATTTGATTGTTTAGAGCCTCGGCTCTATATAAACTTTTTCCTAACTTAAATGTTTTTTCCTCAAGTTTACAAATTTAATGCATCAAGCTCTTGCTTTTTCCTATGTTTACATATTATTTATTTTATTTCCATATGGTTTTTTATTTGATGGAAAAAATTGTGTTTCATTTTGGCAATATAAATGGAATAATCTTTTCATAAAAGAAGAAGCCGTTGTTGTGTAAAAGAAATAGTTCTATAAAAAACGTTGCTCCTCATTCTCAACTAGCAGGTGCTGATCGAGGCACTTATGCTGAAATTTATTTTGAAAAATGTAGGGACTTGTTATTGAAATATTAAAATGTGTGGTGTGTCAGCTGCCATCCGCTTTTCAAATTAAAAATTTTTAGTGAAATTCTACAATTGGTTTTGCTTTTCAAATTAAAATGTTTAAATAAAAAATTGTAATTGGCCAAACGTGTGATCTGGATAGATGAATTTTCAATCATTAGTTTTGAAGAAGTTTTAAAATTTGTAGTGTTAGGAGACATATGTTATTAAAAAGAACGATATTAAAAAAGGGGTTGAAACCCCTTAAAATATCATTACAGGAGTAAAAATCTTTAAACTAAAATCAGTTCATTGTGTAACCGGTTGATCGCACGATTCTGATCAAGATCGGGGAATTTCATTGTATAATTGGCCGATCGCACGATTTTGATCCAGATCGGGGAATTTTTCAAACACTGGTTTCAAAGAAGTTCTAAAATTTGTAGTGCTTAGAGACATATGTTATTAAAGGGGAAAATATTAAAAAAAAGGATTAATCCTTTAAAATATCATTAAAGGAGTTAAAATGTTACAAAAGGGGTTAAAATATTATAAATTACACTAACGCATTTGCTTTCAAATTTCTATATCAATAAGGTATTTCCTCTTGAAAAATATTAAAATTTTTCCAATTTGTCATTGTTTAGTGTTGGGAAGTCTAGTACGGTTACCTTCGTCATTTTACTACAAAAGATGCTTTAAGTCGAATGACAAAAGTACGTACTTGGAGTTAAAATTACCCCAAATTTTTCTGCCGGACAATTTGTAATTTGTCCTCTTTTAACTCCTTTAATGATATTTAAGGGGTTTCAACCCCTTTTCGATATTTTTCGGTTATTAAAGACAGGTTCAATCACTATTGCACATTCTCATTGATGATAAATTTAGTAAGGAAACAGATTATATAAGGTTGCAACCATGTAGAATTAATTGAATCTAAAAACTCCATCGTAAAAAGCTTTTTTGAAGTTGTAAAACCCGCTAATTGATCACCTTGAGATGTATGAATGTGTGAAAAAACAATGATTTTAAGTTTCAAAATTAGTGCATCTTGGAATACATCCATCCATTTTTAAGATTTTCATGTGTTTATAGATCTACTTCATTTGAACCATTTTTTGAGTCTAAAATTTTATAATTAGATATAAAAATAGATTCTAAAGCAATCTTAAAAAAATTTGACACCAAAATTACATCTTATGATAAAATTTGGGGTGCACCTTACTTTGATTGTTTAAGGTTGCTACCTTATACAAACCTCACCCTTTCAAAAATCACTTTCCATACTTGTGTATACTATACAACCGTTGCATGAAATCATTTCCCATATACATAGGGAAATGATCTAATACAACGGTTTTATAGTAGTATAATACAACCACACATCTAGAAAACCATATTTTTGGCATTTGTATGACCCCAAATAGTGCACAAACATTATCTTCATTCTCATAATCAATCCTATGAAAAAAATTTCATTTTGCACCTTAGATATGGTCAAAATTAATACCCATCCAACAATGAATATCGACCATCCATTTGGTGAATTTCAAGATCTAGGCCTTAACAAATTCAAAATCACTTTTTTCTTTTTTAGCATTATTAATCTGATGATGATAACGCTGTATAAAAATTTTGGGAATAAAAAAATCCTTCTGAGGCCTATGTCTAACTATCTTAATAAAATGGACGGCCTATATTAATTGGTCTAGAATGAAAACTTTCTATAACATTGTTTCAAAATTTTCTTTTTTGTGATTGTTCTTCAAAATGAAAAGAGAGTACATTTAAAAATTCGTGTCAAACAAATGTCTCGAACATGGTTATTGAAGATGATTGTATTACACTACTATACAACCGTTGCATAAAATCATTCCCCATATACATAGGGAAATTATCTAATACATCGGTTGTATAGTAGTATAATGCAACTACACATCTAGAAAACTATATTTTTGGCATTTATATGACCTCAAATATTGCACACACATTCTAATTCATCATCATAATCAATCCTACAATTTTTTTTTCAATTTGCACCCTAGATATGGTCAAAATTAATACCCATCTAACAATGAATCTCGACCATCCATTTAGTGAATTTCAAGATCTAGGCATTAACAAATTCAAAATCACTTTTTGTTCTTTTTTCTTATTATTAATCTAATGAAGATAATGGTATATAAAATTTTGGGAATAAAAAAATCCTTCTGAGGCCTATATCTAACCATCTCAATAAAATAAACAACTTATATTAATTGGGCTAGAATGAAAACTTTATATAGCATTTTTTTCAATAATTTTCTTTTTGTGATTGTTCTTCAAAATGAAAAGAGTGTCATTTAAAAATTTGTGTCAAACAAATATCTCTAACATGGTTATTGAAGATGGTTGCATTATACTACTATACCGTTGCATGAAATCATTCCCCGTATACATAGGGAAATGATCTAATGCAACGGTTGTATAGTAAAATAATGCAACCACACATCTAGAAAACCATAGTTTTGGCATTTGTATGATCCCAAATATTGAACACACAGTCTCTTCATCCTCATAATCAATCCTATGAAACAAAATTTTCAATTTGCACCCTAGATATGGTCAAAACTAGTACCCATTCAACAATGAATCTCGACCATCCATTTGGTGAATTTCAAGATCTAGGTTATAAAAAATTCAAAATCACTTTTTTCTTTTTTAGCATTATTAATCTAATAATGATAACAATATATAAAAATTTTGGGAATAAAAAATTGTTTCTGAGGCCTATATCTAACCATCTCAATAAAATGGGCGGCTTACATTAATTGGGCTAGAATGAAAACTTTCTATAGAATTTTTTCAAAATTTTCTTTTTTGTGATTGTTATTCAGAATGAAAAAAGTGTACATTTAAAAATTCGTGTCAAACAAATGTCTCTAATATGGTTATTGAAGATGGTTATATTATGCTACTATACAACCGTTGCATAAAATCATTCCCCATACACATATGGATGTAGTTTCTATAAGGCCTAGGCTCTATGAAAACAAAGAAGAATCCTCGTCTGGAAAGCCCTTCAGGAATCGAAAATCTTCATGATGACTCTAAAATCAACTTTCAAAGCCATCTAAGATATTTGAAACTCAAAAAATAATACAGATCTTATGGATCCATGAACACTTATTTTCAAGGTGAAATGGACAATTTAGATATTGTGTTGCAATATATACTATTTTTAGAGCTTGAAATCTTAATTTTTTATACAACTATAATTGTCAAGACCGAAATGATTGATTTAGGTTTTTCAACACTAGAATTGTAGTTTTTTGTGAGTTTTGAGGTGAGGCTTTACTTATTTTGATAGGGGGTAGAGGGAAAGGGCGGGTAGAGAGAGAAAGAGAGAGTGAGAAAGGGTGGGTAGAGAGATGGCAAATAGAGATAGAGTAAGAGAAAGAAAGAGGGTGAGTAGAGAAAGTGAGAGAGCAGAAGGGCATCATAATCTCAATTTTTTTGACTTTTTAGCTAGGGGGAGAGAAGTGTTTGGGTCTAAGGTGTGATACGAAATGTATTGAGGGAAGATATCTAAACTTTTCCTTTATTTATCTAGTAATTATACAGCCAAAGTACTCATTGCCTCTCAGTTCCCTTAACATGTAAAGTTTACTCTTGAGAAACTTATACCAAAATAATATGTCGAAGGATATTCTACTCTCATGGGAGTTATCTACTTTCTCAGATAAAACCCCACCTAGAATTCATTTCAGACTCCAAAATTTGGGGATACAACCTTTTCAACCCATAGATCAACCCTTCATTTCAGACCCCAAAATTTGGGGATACAACCTTTTCAACCCATAGATCAACTCATAGTTTGTAATTGTGCCCTTTATGCACTTAAAAAAAAGGTCTCTAGATTGAATAGAGACCATCCAATTTTTAGATAGTGAGATCAAAGTACTAGAAAATTTATATTTCATTTTTTTTCTTCGAGAATTTTTATCTAGTAATTCTTAAATGGTTCCAAAATTTCAAATTGAAAAAATCCCCCCCAATAGACCTTTTGCCCTAGGGAGTAGAAATAAGCCATGTTCCTAAGGGAACAGCATCTGCCTGCTCCATAAGGAATGTCATTAAGCTTTAGACATATCACAACAAGAACATATCGTAAGGTAATGAAGTGAAATAACATATCCTAAGGTAATGAATGAAATATAGCTCCTCTCTCTCTCTCT
>NW_006499848.1:4473689-4508254 GCF_000471905.2 Amborella trichopoda
CACGTACTAAACTTAAAAANACTTAGAAAATTGACGGTCCAAATTATAGTTTTACAGATGACACTATTTCGAAAACTTGTAAATCTTATTTCTCTTCACGTCCATGCATCTTGTTGTCGAGATGATCAATTTGAGAATGTTTGGGCATCAAAACAACATCTTCTAATGAAAGTTTCGAGGTGAGATCTAATTTGATAGTTTAGAGCCTCGGCTTTATATAAATTTTATACTATATATATATATATATATATATATATATATTCCATAATATTGCAACCTTAAACATTCCAATTAAAGCGCACCTTCAAATTTTATCATAACATATAATTTTGATATAAAATATTTTTAGGATTATCCCAAAATCTATTATTATATCTAATTATAAAATTTTAAACTCCAAAAATAGTTAAAATCAAGTAGATCTATAAACATATGAAAATATTTAAAATGGACGGTCTAGATAATATGTTGTAAGATGCACCATTTTTTAGACTCAAAATTCATTTATTTTTCATAGTCATACATCTCGATGTCGAGATGATCAGACGGTTTTTCAACAATTAAACAACCTTTTTCGATGGATTTTTGAGGTGCATCTGTAGTTCTACATTTTAAGGTTGCAACCTTTTCCATATATATTTGATCCCAAAAGTTGAATAGAACAGTTTGAACCATTTAGGGTTTCTTTGCTTAATGGAAACGATAGGTTTTGGAAGCCATGACTTCCATCACAATTGCACCTTTTGTGTTTATTGACTGAAAGTGTGGCGCTATTTTGGAAGGCAAGACATAGAGGCTTCAACGAAGACGTGGCTTTTGTTGGGATGTAGTGCGAAAATCACACCCTATGATATTCTCTATCTTGTTAAAGGGTATTTTTGTCACTAAAAATAAACATTTTTAATAGACGCTCTTAAAAAGGTTTTGATAGAGAGATCAGTGTGCGTGAGTGAGAGAGCTATTCTAAAGAGGAAAAGGAACTTGTGGAGAGAGAAGTTTGGGGTAAGAAATTGAGGGTTTTGCAACAAAACCTTAGCACCCCAAATAAGGAATTTGTGGAGAGATAAGTTTGGGGTTGAAAATTGGGGGTTTTGCAACAAAACCCTAGAACCACCATTTGGGGCTCATCTTGGGCCGTTTTTATCGATATTTCTTTGTGGTATTGGTGAATCGAAGAAATGAGTCGATTGTAGGTGGTTTTGTGGTATGAAGCTCTTTTATTTGAGTTTTCATTGAGATTGTAAGAGGTAACTCTACATAACCCCAATCTTGTAAGTTTTCCTCTTGATAGTGAATACATCTTTGTTGTCTTACCCATAGACGTAACCCATCTTGGATGAACCACGTAAATGTGTGTGTCCCTCTCTATTTTTCATTTGTGTTGTTCTTTGATGATTTCTCATATTACTTGCTTCTTGTTTATTTATTTTTTCCAATTATATTCCACTTGTAACTGCATCTTGAGCATGTTATTTGAGTGTTGAAATCATTGTAGTGGAGTGCTTACCGCATCTAGTGAGATTTGAGATATCCCAATTTGCTCAAAAGGGATAATTGGGGTATCCTAATTCTACAACAAATAGTATCAGAGCTCAAGAAATTAGTGTAGTATTTTTTTGAAAAAAAGCATCTCACAAGTTTGAGGTGGAGAAGTTAAATGGGAATGATAATTTTGAAATTTAGAAAAATTAAAAAAGCAACACAAAGCATTACTTGGAAAATATAAGAAACCAGTAAATATGACCGATGATGATTAGGACGAACTCGATATGAAGGCATGGACCACTATTCGCTAGTATTTTGCGAATGAAGTTTTTTTTAAAACTGTTGGTGAAAAGACGACAAAATATTTGTGGGAAATATTAGAAAGTTTGTATCAAACAAAATATTTTACAAGCCGAAATTTTTTAAAAAGAAAATTGTGTTCTTTGATAATGAAAGAAGGTGCAAATGTGTCAGAACACTTGAATGAGTTTAATAACATCATTTGTCAACTTGAGAGTATTGGTGCGATAATAGATGATAAAGATAAAGTGGTCACCTGGCTTTGTTCATTGCCATAATCTTATGATAACTTTTTTACTACATTGAGTTGTAGTAAAGAAAATTCTATTGATTTGGACTCGATGTGCAGCACCCTAATTGCCGTTGAACTTTGAAAGAAGGCATATTTGGGAAGTTCGTTAGAATTGAAAACGAAAGCACTTATGGCTAGAGGTTAATCAAATAAACAGGCTGGTTCATCGAGGAATCATTCAAGAAGTAGTTCAAGATTTCAATCAAAATCTAGAGGCCTCAATAACAAGAATGTGTGTTGGCATTGTGGGAAGCTTGGTCGTGCAAGGAAGAATTGTTTTAAAAGAAATGAGATGAATTTTTCCAAAACTCTTAATGCGGGAGGTGAAAGGCTAAGTGAATCTAAAAATAAAGCAACTCTAGTTGAACGGTCTACATCTGGGGTCATTGAAGATGAACTATTGATGGTGTCATATATTCAATATTCTATCTAAATTAGATCCTTAATAGTGGAGACACCCATCACATGCACCCACACAGATTATGGTTTGACTTACATGAGCCATATGAAGGAGGATTGATATCCATAAGTAATAATTCTACTAGCAAGGTGGTTGGAATGGGTTCGGTTCTCTTAAGGATGTTTGATGAGACTATTCGGGCAAATAAGGATGTTAGGCATGTGTCGAAACTAAAAAAGAGCTTGGTTTCCCTCTCTTCTCTAGTTTCATAAGCTTACAAGTTTATCGCTCAAGGTGGAATAATCAAAATATCCAAAAGGACTCTAATTGTGATGAAATGAATCACAGTTGGGAGCTTGTACAAGTTATTGGGAAACACAATAATAAATGATGAAGTGAATTGAGGTCTTCCTACACTTAAAATTGATGGATCCGAATTTTGTGAGCCAACATAAACAAGCTCGGGAAACATACAAGCAAGTGCAACTTGATTATATTCATTAGGATGTATGGGGCCCTTTACCAACTACATCTTATGGCGTGCATTATATTTTGTTTCATTTGTTGATGACTTCTCAAGAAAAGTATAGATCAAAACTCTCAAGTCCAAAAGTGATGTGTTTTGTGCTTTCAAGAACTTTAAAGTCGAAGATAAAAAATCTACTGGGCATCACATCAAAGTTTTTCGGGTCGATAATGGTGAAGAGTTTGTATCAAAGGAGTTCAAAAATTTTTACAAGGTCGAGGGAATTACTAGGCATTACACAAATGCCTACAATCCTCAATACAATGGTGTGGCCAAGAGGATGAATCACACTTTGATGAAGCATAAAAAGGTACACATTAAGCAATGCCGGCTTAGAACAATAATTATGGGCAAAAGCCATATTAATGGCTTGTTATCATATCAACCGATCACCTTCGGTAGCAATGGGAAGCAAAACTCCTAATGAGTTAATGAAACTCCTAGTGATTACTCCAATTTAAAAAAAAATTGTTGTGATGCCTATGCACGTATTCTAAGTTGCCAAATGAACAAGTTGGATCCAAGGTCAAGGAACATCTTTGTAGGTTACAGCAAGGGTGTGAAGGGATATTGGTTATGAGATCCAAGTACCCAAAAAATATTCACTAGTCGGAATGTGCATTTTGATGAATCCAAAGTATTTGGCAAAAGTCATAATGATGAAGGACAATGGTCAATAAGTGCAATAAGAGAGCCAAGAATTTGAAAGTAACTCCAAAATACTTCCACCAAATGCAACTATGCCTTATGAGAATATACCCATTGATCAGAGTGAAGAGCATGAAGAATTAAGAAGTCAAGATGAAGAACTACATGGCCATCATGATGAAGTTGTGCCTTTGGCATATAGGTGTTCTACTAGAAAAACTCATGCACCTGGGTGGCACAAAGATTATTTGGATGCAAATATTTTGCATGTTTTGGTAGCAAAAAATGAAGAGCCAACATCATTATGTGAAGTCATTGATAGCAATGGTATCGAGCATTGGAAACGAGCTATGAGAGAAGAGATATTGGCCTTTGAAATAAACAAGACTTGGGATTTGATGGAGCTATCAAAAGGTAGAAAGGCCGTTGGTTGTAAATGGGTATTCAAGATAAAGAATGGGCCCGATGGCAAGCTTGAATAGTGGCAAAATATTTTTCACAAAAATAAAGCATTGATTTTAATGAAATTTTTGCACTGGTAGTCAAGTTGGTCTCAATTTGCTTGGTGCTTGGTTTAGTTGCTATACAATATTTAGAGCTTGAGCAAATTGATGTGAAGACGACATTTTTTCGAGGCGAACTCAAATAGCAAGTGCATATGCAGCAACAGGAAGGTTTCATAGCGAAGGACAAAGAAGGACTTGTGTGTAAATTGAAGAAGTCTTTGTATAGGCTCAAGCAAGCATCAAGACAATGGTATAGAACATTTGATATATTCATGATGAGCTTTGGGTTTACAAGAAGTAAGTATGATCATTGTATCTATTTAAAATTATTTAATGATGATACATACTTGATTTTAATTTTATATGTGGATGACTTGCTTTTGGTGTACAAAGATAACGCTAAAATTGATGAGCTCAATACTTCTTTGAGCAACAGATTTGAGATGAAAAATTTCGGCCAGCAAGGCAAATCTATGGTATTGAAATTGAAAGGGATAGACAAAATGGAATTTTGTCATTATCTCAAAAGGGTTAGATAGAAAGGGTGATTGAAAATTTGGGCATGACAGATGCAAAGTCGCTGAAGACACCCCTAGCGCCTCACTTCAAATTGTCTTCAAGGCAAAGTCTGAAGACGGAAGAAAAAGAAAAAAACATGGCTAAGGTTCTTTATGCAAATGCGATTGGAAATTTAATGTTTGCCTTGGTATGTACAAGACCGGATATCGCTCAGCAGTGGGTGTTTTAAGTCGGTTTATAGCGAACCCCGGAAAGGTTCATTGGGAAGCAACAAAAAGGTGCTTCAGTACTTAAAAGGCACAACTAGTTATGTAATCACATTTGGCAAGGGTTCAACCCAAATGTAAGGTTTTGTGAATGCAATTTTTACCGGTGATCTTGATAGATATAGGTCGATTACCGCATTTGTTTTTGGTTTGCAAATGGACTGGTAAGTTAGATGTCAAAGCTCCAAGATACGGTAGCATTTTCCACTACCGAAGCTGAGTACATAGACGTAGCGGAGGCATCAAAAGAAGTTGTCTGGCTTCAAGGGTTGATATGTGAGATGGACGTTATGTGTAAACTCATGGAACTATTTATTAACAATATGAGTGTTATCCATTTGGCCAAGAACCCGGTTCACCACAAGAGGTTAATGCACATATTGGTTTAATATTACTATATCCGGCAAGTTGTTGAAGATGGAAGAGTTCGATTGATCGACAACCTTGCGGATATGCTTACGAAGCCCATCCAAGTAGATAAGTTAAAATAAAGTTTAACTTCTCTAGGTCTCAAGAAAAAAAAGAAGTGATGATTTGGCAAGGCAAAGATGTAATTTTGCATCAAGATGGCGATTGTTGGAATGTGATGTAAAGATCACACCCTATGGTATTCTCCCTCTTGTTAAACGGTCTTTTTGTCACTAAAAATAGGCTTTTTAGTGGAGGCTCTTAAAATGGTTTTGATAGAGAGAGAAACGTGTGGGTGAATGAGGGAGCTACTGTAAAGAGAAAAGCGAACTTGTAGAGAGAGAAGCTTGAGGTTAGAAATTGGGGGTTTTGCAACAAAACCCTAGCACCATCATTTGGGGCTCATCTTAGGCCATATTTGTTGTCATTTCTTCGAGATATCGGTGAATCGAAAAAAAAAATCGATTGTAGGTGATTTTGTAGTAAGAAGTTCATTTGTTTGAGCATTCCTTGATATTGTATGAGATAACTCTACATATCCGAAATCTTGTAAGTTTTTCTCTTGATAGTGGATACACATTTACCATCTTACCCGTGGATCTAGCCCATCTTGGATGAACCACGTAAATGTGTGTGTGTGTCTCTATTTTCATTTGTGTTGTTCTTTGATGATTTCCCATATTACTTGCTATCTTGTTTTTTTTTTTTTTCCCAATTATATTGCACTTATAATTACATATTAGATATGCTATTTGAGTGTTGAAATCATCATGGTACAGTGCTCACCACATCTAGTGGGATTTGAAATATCCCGATTTGCTCAAAAAGAATAATTGGGTTATCTCGATTCTACAACATCTTTGTAGTGAGAAACCTCCCTTGGAGTGAAAAAAGGGTCCTAGTGCACTGATTGGGCACAGAAAATAAGAGTACATTTGGGTACTCCACTACCATAACATCTTTTTCCTTAAGGTAATCAAATACCAAACCAATATTAAAACCTTAATCATGTTTACCAAGTCATTCTACAAACTAGAAGTGATTGCGTTACTGTAAAATTAGTGAATATCAATAAAGCTTTAGAGGATCAAATGCCAGAGCAAAGAGCAATTTTGGAGACCCAATGTATGAGCATCCTGATGCGTGGCCGAGGTGGTGAAATCAACAAAGTTATCAACCAAGTGGAATGTTAAAAAGATCATTTCGTTCAAGTACTGCCTCAAGATTTTCAGAATTTTAATAACTGATCCATAGAAATAATTTGTAAGGATGAATTCAACTGAAGTTAGGATTATACAAGATGGCCTAATTTCAACTTCTTGAAAAGAAATTAGATAGATAACAACTTCAGGATTCATATCACCATCAAAACTTATGTTGAGCAAGGTCCTGTCAATTTTTGGGAATTCATATCCAAAACACATATAGTTAAGTTCAAATGGAATAGAAAAACAAAAGGAATCAAATTCAAAAACTTGGTGGAAATTGGACTCTATTGGAGCTTCCCAACAAAATATGAGTTACCAACCATGTGATTTGCAGTTGCAAACAATATAACCATCTGAATCAGGCCAAAATTGTGGGATGATAGATTATTTTAAAGATGATAAAACATGAAGAACTGGCCTTTTTATTCAATAAAAAATCCCTTTCTTCCCCATTCTATTCATCACAGAGACACTGAGAGATTTGGAAATCCAAAACCTAAAACTTGACGATTAGAACCATAAGAGAAGCCCCAATTTTGAAAACCCTAGCTGAGACCTGATTTTCAAGAGCCCTTGCACGATCTAAGACCCTTTCGAAACCCTACTTAGGTCCCTTAAATCCTAATTTGGTCAAGAACCCTAGAAACCCTAGATCAAGTTTGAAACCTACTTCCAGTCCCTAGAAATTTACATTACTTCCATCATCCGTACAAGTTCAATACTCAGCCATGGTGCTAGCACCCCACACCCTAGTCAGTATATTGTGGTTTTCAGTTTCACTGACATCACCCTAAAAATACCAAAATAACTTAACTCAGGCTTATCTTCCCCACTTCAAAAAAATTAACGCCAGCATATCTTCCCCACTGTATTACCTAAAAAGAAAGTTGGAGCATTCCAATGTACAAATCTTAAATTTATCTAGGTTGGCTGAGCATAGCGGCCCAATTTGGTAAGATTTTTCGTTCTTTTTCAATTCATATTCTTTTTACTTCATTCTCGTTTTAACTATTTTAATTTTAATTAATCTTATTCGCATTTATTAAAAGGTGGTTTGACCAGGATTTAGCTAGCGCAAATGGTATTTTACAAAGAAAAAAAGAGGTTGCATAATCTCTTATCTATAAATCGTAATTTACCTTGGTCCCTTTTTCTATATTTCTAGTATTGAAGAACTTTTTTTGTTCTTACCAAAATCAGGGAGGGTAAACTTCAAAGTTTTCTCCCTGGATTTGAGGATGAATACTTTGTTTGTTCCAAGTTCCAAACCCATAATATGTTTCTCATAAAAATATGTTTTTCTAAGTTTGAAGCCAAGAATAAGCAAGAGTATATTCATGTAGCTCGAATTTAGTGGTCTTGATGAAACTAGTCCCTTTTGTTGCAGATCCAAACCCAATGCAAGATATCATAACAAAATAATAACATGTTATGGGTTTGGAACTCGCGACAGGTAGGGATAATTTAGTAATTTTAACTTGTATTATGTGTCGAATTACTAAAGACCCCTTATTTGTTTCTATTCCAAGCCCAAAATTGTAGCATTTTGAATTGTTTTTTTTATTTTTGTTTTCTTACTGAAATATATTGAAAGCAATCATTTCTAATAAATTGGAAAATTGGACCACTTCATTAATTTATCAAAGTGAATCGACCATTTTAGTGTTTTTCTCTCAAAATACTTTTTGGAAAACTAAAAGATAAAGAAGGACAATTACCGTGCAGCCATCCTCAGGGCTACTATGCAGTCAGATTACTCATTTCCTTCTCCAATTTGTTACCATATAATATTACAGTGTTGCACTTGAATTGAGAGAAAATACTTCCTGCAAATTCTCCTTGGAAATTAATAATAGATATTGCAATATTGAAACGATAAATGATTTTATAGGACCCTCTTCCATCTATGTGTGTAAGACCCTCAAAAGATCATGATTAAAGTTAGTACGTATCTTTAGAAAAGTCAAGTCCCACATCTATGTGATAACTTTTCTAGAGATCTATGCCAACTTTAATGGTGATCTTTTGGGGGTCCTGCACACATGGGTGGGAGAGAGGATCATTTTTCGCTTCGAGTAATGATCCTATAGGATCCTCTCCCACCCATATATGTATGACCCAAAGGAGCACCATTAAAGTTGGCACAGATCTCTAAAATGTGTGTCAACTTTAATGGTGATCCTTTGGAGTCCTGCACACATGGGTGGGGGAGGGTCCTATAGGATCATTACTCTATTGAAGCTTCATATTTCAAAGTTACAAAGAATAAATTCTATGACATTAAAGTTAGAGACTCTCTCTCTAGAGGACAACGCTTTTTCTTTTTCTTTTTTTTGGTAATTCAGTGGAGAAGACATCCCCTACCTGTTTTTTAAAATAATTTAGGAGTTAGTGTTTTGAAGGTGTTAATGGAGCGGTGTAAGTGAAAGTGAAAACCACAACGTGGTGATTAGGATGTGGGGGTGCTACCACCTTAACCCAACCCCTTTCCCGAACACTCTCTTCTAAAGGATTTGACGCGCACCTTAGTAGTGGACTACCTTTCAAAAAAAAAAAACGGTATCTATAAAGTATAACCTTTATCTATACCTTTACCTTTGCACCATTAGATTCTATATTATCCTTTCATCGTCTTGTAGAATTAGTATATAAATGTGCCTATATTTTATATTCTCTCTATAGGTCTCCCTTAAGGTTATTGATCAGGCAAAGAGAGGAGCTCAATGCCTAAAAATATGGCTGGTGATCAAGGACACCATGACATGTTTAAAGAGGAAGGAGCCTCTGATCATTACTGTAGTTACCTTCATCAACTAGAGAGGACACCAAGCATATATGACAGTAGTCCTAAGACCTATGAAATGTTTCAGCGTAAAACAACTCATGAAGAAGTTGGATCTGATCATCTTAAGAGAGAAAAAGAGCATTTCTCGTCTCCGGGCCACACCGAACGTGCCGTGGAGATGAAGGAAGAAAATGTGCAGCGCAGTAATCCGAAGCCACGAGTTTTGAAAGACAATGGCATAGATGCGGCCGCCGGAGATTATATCATGCACATGCATAAGAGGTTGGAGATGGAGAAGCTAATGTCGATGAAATCACACTAAGTCTGCGTGTTTTAAAAACCTGTAATGGTGCACCTATGTGATATGGTAAATAATGTCCTTGTATTGGTCTTCTATCATACACACTCTCTTTTTTCTCTGTCCTTGTTTTTTATTTTTTGTAACTTGCCAAACTGGTAGTCTGCTATTATAATGTCTACTATTTAAATATCTAATACTACCTATGTAGTAGGTAAAATTAAAAATATCATCTCATAGTGACTTTAAAGGCAAGAAATAAACAATTTTACATGGCTCTATTATTCCTCCATGCCCAAAGAACTGTAGGAGCCAATATAAGACATTTGATCAATTCAGTACTTGGAAATATCATTTGATGCGAGACGACTCATTTTACAACTAGTTAATACTCAAATAATGATAATAATAATAATAATAATAGAATACTAATAATAATATGGTGTGATTTTCATAAGGTTGCAACTTTAAACAATCCAATTAAAGCGCACCTCTAAATTTTATCATAAATTTAAATTTGATATAAAAAAGTATTAGGATGGCTTGAAAGTCTATTTTCATCTCTAATTATAAAATTTTAAACTCTAAAAATGGTTCAAATCATGTAGATCTATAAACACATGAAAATCTTGAAAATAGACTGTCTAGATAATATGTTGCAAAATACACTATTTCACATACTAGAAATCTTTTTTTCTTTTCATATTCATGCATCTTGATGTTGATATAATCAATTTGAGAGTTTTTCAACATCCAAATAACCTTTTATGATGGATTTTTGAAATGCATCTTTAATTGTACATTTTACAGTTGCAACCTCATGTAAACTTTTTCATAACAATAACAACAACAATAATAATGCAACATATCATCAAACCCGTTTAGTGTAACCACTTCAGTTGCTCATCCCATTAGTAATTTCGATCCTTTACCAGTAATTTTGCTGGTTAACCAATAGAGATGTAAATAACATAAACGTCACATTGAAAACTATGGGTAGTCACAAAGGATCTCTCTCTCTCTCTCTCAATGTTGAGCCCCCTCCATTGAAAAGATTAATAGTAAATTTTTTCAATCGAGAGAGAATCATTCTTAGGGTACTCCATCTCTTCTTATGGTTATTTGCATGCCTACTTAACTGATGAGATCCAAACAGACAGATTTTCATAGAGGGGATCTATGAAACCTCCCATTGCACAGCCGTTTCTTGTCTAGGAATCGCCAAAATCACAAATTCTAAGCAAGTGATCAATTAAACAACTGAAATTAACAAGATCTAAGTTTTGTTGTTGATCTAGAGTACAAAAATTAATGCTATAATACCATCCGTATACTACTACAGTAAGTTCCATACACTGCAATAACAACTTCTTTACACTGCTACGTTGCCTTCCGCATAGATCGCGGGCTCTGATACCAATTTAATGCAGAAAAATTTGATAGAATAATAAAATCAACAAGGAATAAAACCAAATACAAACGTAATTCAAAGAAATCTAGGGTACCGTCTCCACATCTAAGTTAGTATTGCAAAAGCCTAAGTTTTTATTTCTCTTTTAATTTATAAAAACCATGTGGAATCACTCCCCTCAAAGCCCCACACATCTTTTATATATTATAATTTAATATTTCAAGTACAAAAATTATACAAATAAGTAATACATTGACCTATAACCCTAAATTAAACTTAAAATTTATAAGCACAATTTTATCCCTATGAGCAGTACTCGTGAACAATAATTATGAATAATATTCATAAAGTAAATGCAACCAAAAGCCCTAGAATCCGTAAAAAACTAAAAGAACCTAGAAATAATCTCTAAAACTATAATATAGATCTTTCAAAATTGAATAAAAATTAAAAATAAAAATAATTTTTCCCTCCATCAATTTCTTTGTCTAAAAAAAGTGAGATATCTTCTCACTTTAAAACTTGAAATTTGAGATAATTTATCTCTATAACAATTTTAAGATGGTTTATTTATCTAAAAATTTAACATTTCAGATAGTTTATCTTGCTAAAAATTTTGAGATAGTTTATATTTAAAATTTCAAGTTTCGAGTTGTTAGAGAGAAAGGGAAACTATCTTAAATACATGAAGGTATCCTCATCCTAAAAGTTGCTTCTTTATTTTGGGGATAGATGCAAAAATAAATAGTATTAAGTTTATTGGCATGGTACAAAAAATATTAGAAGGTGGCGTGCCTAGAAAGTATTGTCACAGAGGGTCCTTATATAGATGCATGTCTCTTATAACTCAAAATTACAATTTTCATTGAGATATGCTGATTTTCACTTGTCCAGGCCATGGATATACTCCTTTTGGGGTGAACTATGTAAATTGTGTGTCGTTGTAGTATGTCTTTTATATTTACTTTATTTTTATTTTATTTTTGAATGTTAACTATTACTATCATCATATAAAAAGAGACGAGTTCCAAAAATACAATAGTAAACACAAAGAGGAAGAAATAGAGAGATACTAGTCCTTACTTCCTAGAATGACTAACCTAGACTTCCAAAACACAGACCACTCTAATCCTTGAAAGATTCACCATTACTAGCTAGCTAATAACCTCAACATGGCCACAAAAAGTAGCTTCCTCATAGATCAAACTCTCTTATTTCCTCAGCTCGACTTGAACCACTCACCAACACATTATAAAGCACCATCCCTTTAACAATAACCTCACAAGACGGGGTTGAAGGGATACATAACGTACACTAGTCTGCTTTATTTATTGCATGCTTATTATCTGTTTTATCTATTTTAAATTTAGCCACATATACGATATTGAGTGAAATGCCATTATCAAATATCTACTTTTGCGAACATGGGGTTCACGACTACTATACATAGTTGGGGTCGAATTACCTTTTTACTTGCCATTTTAGATATCAAGTTACTGTTCACGCACTAGAAAAAGTCACTGCTTCATGAGTAGGGTTGGCAATGGGCTGTGCAGCTTGGCCTGACCCTAGAAGAGTAACCTGGGCAACAAACCCTGGCCCAATGGCCAAACAAAGGCTAGTGCCAGGCCAATTTGGCCTGGCCTGGCCTGACCCGCTTTTTTTCTTGTTTTGTCTTTTGTTTTTTTTTTCATTTGTTTTGGAACAGCCCAATCCTTATAGGACCAGGGCCGGGCCCATGGGGGACAAGGGCCAAGCCATGGTTGCCCTAGTCCAAGCGCACCTTTATTTTTGAGTGATGAGAGTTAAAACCACTGATTTAGAGTCAGTTTGGACGTACTCGAAATTAAAATATTTTTGGATTTCTATTAAAAAATATTGTGAAAAGCCCTTTGATTTATGTGAACAAGTTGAAGATTTTGGCTGATTTTTAGATTGAATGAAAAAAATCCCATGTGAAAGCAAAAGTTGCCGGCCTTCAAAAAAATAAATAAAGGTAGATGGGTAGAGAGAGATAGAGGGCCTTTCGCGCCTCTTCTGCCCTCTGTCGCCTCGCTCTCTCTCAATCATCTCTGCTCTCTAACTCCCTATCGCCTCTCTGCTCTCAGTGACGCAAAGTACTGCTGTAAATGGGTTAGAGAGAGAGAGTGCTGGAAAGCCCTGTTATGGATGGGTTTAGTGAGAGACAGAGCCCCAAGCATCTAAGACGGGGGGAGAGAGAGGCTGCAAAAGCCCTGTTGAAAATGGGGTTAGAGAGAGAGAGGGCCCAAGCTTCTACGACGATAGGAGAGATAGAGGACTGCAAACCCCTACTGTAAATGAGTGAAGCGCTGCTGTAAATGGGGTTAGAGAGAGCCCCAAGCTTCCAAAATGAGAGAGAGAGAGAGAGACAGAGGTAGAGGGCTGCAAAGCCCTGCTATGAATGGGGTTAGATAGAGGGTTGCCAAGCCTCTAAAATGAGAGAGAGAAGGCTGCAAAGCCCTATTGTAAATGGGTTAGAAAGAGAGGGCCCCAAGCTTCTAAGACGAGAGAGATAGAGGGCAGCAAAGCCATGCCGTAAATGAGTGAAGCCGAACTGTAAATGGGGTTAGAGAGAGAGAGCCTCAAGCTTCCTAAATGAGAAAGAGAGACAAAGGTAGAGGGCTGCAAAGCCCTGCTATGAATGGGGTTAGAGAAAGAGAGAGCACCCCAAGCTTCTAAAATGGGCTGCAAAGTCCTGCTGTAAATGGGGTTAGAGAGAGAGAGGGCCCCAAGCTTCTAGGACTAGAGAGAGATAGAAGGCAGCAAAGCCCTGCTATAATTGAAGTTAGAGAGAAGAGACCCAAGCTTTCATGACGAGAGAGAGACTGATTAGGTGCTTCAAAAGAGAGAGAGAGAGAGAGAGAGAGTGTGTGTGTAATTTTGGGACTTTCATGAAACAGAGTTTTTGGGGTTTTTTTTGCTTTTGATATGTTCACACAATCCAAACAATCTAACAAACTAAGAGGGTCGTCGATAAGAAGAAGCGACCTCCAGGTCCTTCAGGGCTCCCCATAATCGGAAACCTCCACCAAATAGGCTCAATGCCACACCGCTCTCTGGCTGAACTGGCCAAAGCCTATGGACCCCTCATGCTCCTAAAACTAGGCCAACTGCCCACCCTGGTTGTGTCTTCTGCAAATATGGCAGAGCAAGTCCTGAAGGTCAATGACCTCGCCTTCTCGAGCAGATCCCCTCTCATTGCGGTCAAGCGTCTGTCGTATGGCTACTCAAACGTGTCATTTTCACCCTATGGCACATACTGGCTGAAAGTTCGCAAGATCCTCAGCCGTTGAGAGAAGAGGAAGTGAAACATTTGATTGATTCTATCTCATCTTCAGCCGAAACTGGTTTGCCTGTTAATTTGAGCATGATGTTACCTATTCTCTCTAGCAATATAGTTTGTAGGGTCGCATTTGGTAAGAGGTATTGGGAGAAAGGATTGGCATTTAAGGACATGATGGAGTAAACACAGAGATTGGCAGGAGGTTTTTCTCAATGGAGTGGGTGAACTACCTTACTGGACGACTATGCCTGATCGAGAAAAACTTTGCTAGATGGGATGAATTTCTTGAGACAGTGATAGCTGATCATCTTCTTTCTTCTCATGGGGAGGCCAAGGAAGAGGAGGATTTCGTTGATGTTCTACTGCAACTGCAGAGAGAGGAGACCCCTGACTTCACCCTCACCACAGATCAATTAAATCACTTGTCTTGATAATATCTCTATACATTTCAATTTTTTTGCTCTGTCATTGCATATTTATTGTTCCCTTCGTTTCTTTTATAGTAAAGAAACTATCAATTCACACCTTGAACACTTTCTTAAACTTAAGAGGTATAGAATCTGAAAAAAAATTGAACTAATAAATTTTTTTTCTAGATAAATGTATGTTAGTAATCTGGTACTTAAAACGGTAGTGATCTAATGCAACGGTTGCATCATAGTATAATGCAACCACATTTCTAAAAAATCATGTTTATGGTATTTGTATGACCCAAAAATTTGTACACATACTCTCTTCATCTCAATAATGAATCTCAAAAAAAAAAAAGTTTAGTTTGAACTCTAGATATGGTAAAAATGATTCTTCTCCAACAACGAATCTAAACCATTAATTTGGTGAATTTCAAGATATTAACCTTTATAAACTCAAAATCATTTTTATCTTTTTTAACATTGTTTATCTAATGATAATAAAGCCATCTAAAAGAATTTGAAAAATAAAAAATTCCTTTTGAGGTCTAGATTTAAGCATCTTATCAAAATGGACGATCAATGTTAATTGGGTTAAAAAAATACTTTATAGGTTGTGTTTTCAATTTTTTTTTTTATTTGTGATTATTCATTAGAATGAAAAAAGTGTATATTTTAAATTTTGTGTATATTTTAAATTTTGGATCAACAAACAGCCTTAAAATTTTTAACATGGTTGTTGGATTGGATCAAACAAAAACGTTTTTGAAGATTGTTGCATTATATTACTATATAACGGTAAATAGTCTCATTGTATATTTTTCCAAAATATAATGTGAAATTAAATAGTCGAATCTGAATGAATGGTTCGGATGCCTTTAGCCAATATCGCTACTGAACCATGACCGTTTGATCTAGATCAAACAACTCAAAATATTTTATTTATAATTTTTTTTACAAATCAAATGAAAATGACATTTGGTGCGTGCGATCATTTCAATGGGGTGCACTAAAAATAATGTTAAAAAAATGTTTTCATGAAAATAAAATGACCAAAGCTGCCTTGAAAATGTCAGGTATTTGGTTATTTTATTTTATAAAGATAGTTTTTAATGTTTTCATAGATGGGAGCCTACGAGAGGATTGGGCACCTGAAATTTGGTGTCAATATGGTTTATATAAAAAAAAGAGTAAAATATTAAATAATGTTTAGGGTGTGACATTATGATTTGGGTTATTTCAGCCGCCCATTTAAATCGAACGGCAAGGAAAGGGGTGGCATATATAAATTCCTTTTACCTAATCACATATAGAAAGCCATTTGCTTGTCTCATTGTTTGCCTTGTATGGTATTTATAACACCATACACCGCACGATGGTGAGAAACAAGTGAATGCGTCCTTACAACTCTTTCTGAAGCACGGATTGTAGATTATAAGGTGATGTATATTTGGCAAGAGGTCACAAACCAATATTGTCAAATTCGTTTTGGGGTTTTTTTTGGTTTGATGAGAAAAATGAAGCAATTTGAAAAAAGACATCAAATTTTTTTTTTTTTTTTTTTAAAAAAGTAAAATATAATAAATTAGATATTATATACTATATATATATATATATATTGGAAAAGTTTTTAAAAAATTAAAAAATATATTTATAGAGCTATTTCTTTGCTGGCTGAAGCAAACTCGAAGCGGACCTGAAGCATACCCGAAGCAAACCCGCAGTAGTCCGAATTGACCGAAACGGCAGCACCAAGCTTCGCTTCTCTTTGGTTTATGCCTAAATCCGAAAGTTTCAGCCTCTTCGGCCGAAGCGAAGTAAAGCAAATTTAATAACATTGTCCCAAACACCTCTAACCATTATCACATGTCAAGTCGGACAGCGCACAAAAAAAAAAGTTTCAACTTCGAACGGGCAGTGTGCTTGTGGGTCCTTATATTCAAGTTACTTTTCATGGAATTCTAATATCCTAGCCATTGAGTAAACCACCATGTGGATATCAGTAATAACCAACCCGTGGATTTCAGTAATATCCAAGATATTGAAAATCCATATCTCAAAATCCATGTGTCCAAACGGGCATTCTAAAAGTATGTTCCATCTCTATTAAAAATATGTTCAAACTCACAACATCGAGAAAATATTAAAATATGATTTTTGAAAAAAAAAAAAAAAACGTGAAATACAATCCTAGGCTCCACTAAAATATAGCTTCATTCTCCATGATGAATGGAAGACTAAAACATAATCGAATTTAAAGATAATAGAGGTATGAAAGAAATATTGATCCCTAATCCCAATAGAGTCTCAATGAAAGGAAACATATAACCATCTTTCTCTCACTACGGGACCAAGCCTTCACCATGGTCACCGAGTTTCTGAAGAACAAAAGCTCTGTATCTCTCACTAACTCCATGTCGTCCTTTTGATATGTCATGTTTCAAAACATATTTTTTTGTTGGAATGATCGACCGACCTACCAAAACCATATTCTAAACACGTCTTTATCGCATGGTTCTTAATTAAAATTTCTTTCATAAAATCAGAGTTAGCACCCTGCAATTTCATTGTATCAAAAGTTCTCTGTGCTACTAATAGTTGAGAATGAACAACTAGGTGCCCCCTCTTTGCAAAATCATACAAGAACCCCGAACCCTCACCCAATAAAACATAATTTTGAATATTCGACCTCTCAAAATGACACAATAAATTCATGGCATTTGCCTTAGAAATCGTATACTAACCCACGATTATTACAGTCCTGTTTCTGCAGAGACAAAAAAAAGGGAACCCAATTCGCCACTATCCCATAACCACTTCTCCAAAGCAAATACTAAACCATTTTAGGTCTTTTATTATCTAATGTTATATAATATAGTATAATATAAAATAATATAATATTTATTAAAATGTTATTTATATATTATATAATATATATCATATTGTAAATAGTAAATAATAAATAGTGAATAATGGGTCCGCGTGCGTGAAAATAAAAACATGGTGAATGCTTGCCTACTTCAAGAGGTGAGGTTTTGTTTTATCATGAATTAGACTATTTCCATATGCATTACGCACCAAACAAACATATGAAATGCAATTTTCACATGAAAATATTTTCTGAAAATGTATTTACACGCGAACGAAATGCACCCTAAGTGGATTTGTATAGTTAAATGAATGCAGCCAAAAAATGTTAAAATTACATCATTTTTAAGTTTCAAAATTTATTCATCTTTCCAGAGCCATAATCGTTACGGTCAGTGTACCTAGACTCAGCCGAGTTAACCAGGCGAGGCCGAGTACCCCGAGTTGTATGTACAACTTGGGGCATCTAAAAAATTATAAAAAATAAGGATATGTTTTATAAAATTTTCTTACATGATTTAGATGTATTCAACAAATATTGGTGAAGTAGTTTTTTCCATAGGGAAATTGTTTCATGTGGGCTGGACCGCATTTCTACAATATGTGGTCCAGAGGTTTAAAGCATCCATCTTAAGGATGCAAATAGGTGGTTCATCTAAAAACAAGTGTAACTAACTGTCCAAATGTTTTTCTAATATAATTATTATTTCTAGTTTTCAATTTTTTTATACATTCATGATCTCCATGTTAAGGATTATATATTCTCTAAAAATTAGGATCAAATTATATTTAAAATAGATACTTATTTACAAGCCCGCATTTCTACAATATACGGGCTGGCCACATAGAAACCGTGTCCTTTTCCATAATCACAATTTTATTTTCATTTTTTTGGATTTTTAAAAAATATCATGTATGTTGGGCATAATCGAAATTAATTAGTGATTTCTAATATTGAAACATTTTGCAGTGTTGTATCTTTCTTCGCAAGCAAAAAACAGAAATCCTAAAATTGAGCATGGTCGAACTCTTCTATTAATTTCCAGCTTTGATAATTGTTTAAATTTGTGTGATTAAAACTAAATAAAATATACAGCTTTTTCTTTCCTTGCAAGAAAGATAAAATCATACAAGTCAACAAAAAGTTTGAATATTTTGGACCACGCATACCATGCTCCCGCAGGTGCATTGTTTCAAATGATCTGCTTAGGAGGATTTTTTTAATCTGAAATTGTGGTAACGACCTTAGAATCACTAGATGATTAATTTTCAAAAAAAAAATTAAGTTCTCAAACACTTAGATCTCACTATCTAAAATTTAGAAAGTTTCTATTCAATCTTGAGACATTATTTTTTTCAGGTGTTTAGAAGGTGCAATTACGAAATTTTCTTATTGAGATTAATCTATGTGTTAAAAAGATTATATCCGCAAAAATTGGGATCCTAAAACTAATCCTAGGTCAAGTTTTGAATGGATAGTATACTTCCGAGGGAATAGCATCCCCTTTGGCTTTTCTTTATTAGAATTTCCAATAGTGAAAATAGATAGAGATAAGATTTGAATTCCTTATTTGATATATAATTCAAGATTTCTATTTCAATATCTTATTTTAGATTCACGCAAGTAAAAATTTATCATATCTTAATCAAAACCATATAGGATAATTATGCTTCTAAATTGAGTAGGATTCCGAGTTTTAATTTTGAATATGATAGATTCCAAGTTTCCCAGTATTTTGTCATATCCATTCTTGGATAACTTGGAATCAAACCAATTTAGGACTCTACTTTATCAACTTTAATGTCCAATTTAGGGTTCTTTCCTAAAACATAGAAAAGATAAATCAATAAATAAAAAAATCCTCCCATAAATCTTTATCTCTCATGGCTCCTATTTGATGTAGGAGTCCTTCTCTATAAATTCAATGTTGTATTTTTTCTTTCAAAAAAATATTCAACGTAATATCTCTCCTTGGACGTCTCAACCAGTTTCAACAAAGGCATCTCTTTGGCCAGTTTTCTCTTTTTACATCTCTTTGGTGAGCCTACGCCAGTTTTAGTTTTCTCTCTCTACAATTTGGTGAGCCTACGCCAGTTTTCTTTCTGTACAGTTTGGTGAGCCTACACCAGTTTTCTTGCTTTCTCTACAGTTTGGTGAGCCTACACCAGTTTTCTTGGAGATCCTACGACAGCTTTCTCTCTCTACAGTTTGGTGATCCTACACCAGTTTTCTCTCTCTACAGGTTTGATGCTCCTTCTTAATACTACTATTGATTTTTTATGATTGTTTATGTTCATGGATTACATATTCATAAAAACGATAAAACTTTTCTGAATTTTGATGCTAGATCTTTTATTTTGAATTATTGCGCTTTTTATAGTGTGAATTTTGACGCTGCTCTTTTATTTTAAGAAAATTTTTAAATAAGGTTGCCACTTTAAATTGTAGAAATAAAGATTAACATCAAAAATCCATCGTAAAAAGTTGTTTGGATGTTGGAAAACCCTCTAATTGATCATCTCGACCTTAACATCGAGATGTATGAACATGAAAAGAAAAAAAGATTTAGAGTCCGTGAAATAGTGTATCTTGCAACACATCATTTGGACTGTCAATTTTCAAGATTTTCACATGTTTATAGATCAACTTGATTTGAACCATTTTTAGAGTTTAAAATTTTATAATTAGAGATGAAAATAAATTCTCAATGCATCCTAAAAAAATTTTATAACAAGTTACATATATGATAAAATTTAGAGTTGTGCCTTATTATTTTATTAGTGCTTATAAATTTAGAAAAGCTTTGTACGTGACTCCACCCACTATATGTGACCTTTGGATTGCTCATCTCACAAGCCAAATAATGTATGGTTTTAAAATTTTTTCAAAACAAAACTTTTTTGAGTGAAATTTATGGTGTCCTAGCAAAAATTTAAAAAGTATTTCTTATGAAAATAAATGACGAAAATACCCCAAAAGTTCAGAGGCACTTTGATAATTTTTCTATGACACGAAATATTTTAAAGTTTATCATGTGTACCCCTGTGCACACGTGTAAAATAATTTATAGAATAAAGATCAAAATCATTGTGGGATTATTGGTCCTCATTGGCTATTTTTGTCGAATTATTTCTATTTATGTGATTTTTCTTCTGCATCGCATGAACGCCCAATGATAATAATTGAGAAAAAATTATAAAGAAAGAAAAACTTACTTTTCCAATAAAATAAATTAGGTTTTTATGAAGGTGTGTATTTGAATAAGCACCTTGACCTTTTCTTTTTTCTTGAGGAGAAAGCGATTTAAATATTATACTAAGGGTGCATCTATCATTTAAAGATAATTCTTGTTTGCTCTTTCCCCAAGTCTCTCTCCAAATATTATATGGGATTCTTCTCTATAATATGAGGAAGGAAACTCCCCAAACAATTTATTCCTTTATCTCCGTATTGGGCCCACCTTACTCATAAAAATAGGAAAATAGGAATAAGATTAGGAGAATTGTTCGGTGCGTCCAAACCCGCAACTATTGTTACGCGTTCTGTGATAAAGAGAGTATGGATCTACACCTTAAATAATAGTCCTCCAAAGAAAAAGTCCAAAATACATCATTTCTAGTTTTTCAATTTTATTTATTTTTATAGCAAAAAAAATAACAAAAAGATGCTAATCTCGATTTGGGTTTTAGTTGATCCTAATTTCTTCATATGTAGCAAAAAAAAAAAAAAAGACTAGTTTCTTCAGTGTTTTTGTGGTTATATGCTTTTGATCTTAACTTTTTTCTTGAAAGAATTCAGAAAATCCATAAAAGAAAAATAGAAAACAAAGCTTACAATAAAAAAATTCATAATTCATATAAAAAGACATGAAAATTCTGCATAATTAATTAGTGATTTAGTAAAAAAGAAAATTAAGTTTTTTTGTATGCTCAAGTTCGTAC
Source organism: Amborella trichopoda (assembly GCF_000471905.2). The sequence goes on from NW_006499848.1 coordinate 4,495,266, forward strand.
TGAACTCGCCTCGGCAGGGTGCTGCGGCCGAGTTAGTCGGCCAAGTCCGAGTCGATTCGTTTAAATCACTTTCAGGAACCAGTGATGGATATTGCTGTGATCTACTGTATACTGTAGTTTTTTATTTCCTTTCTCTACTGTGAAGACTTGTTGATGATTTTAAATGATCTGCCTTTCACATGTTAATAAAGAAATTTTGTGCTCTGTTTAGGTGATTGAGAAGTAAAATTTTTTATCTATCGATGGGTTCCACACAGGTATGTCCTACAAGCTTTGTATTATTCAAACAATTGTATTTCTTTTATTTTTATAATCAGTGTATTGCACCATTTTTTTTATTTTTTTTACTGAAGTTTTCATTTTCTATCAAATAGCTTAAATTTACTCAGGAGATTCGTCTAAAAAAGAGATTGTTGTTGTGGGTTTTCTGCTGTTGACTTACATATCTAAGTATGTTATGGTCACAAAAATATCAAAAGGATTCTAGTTATTGTCAGCTAAGTTGCATAAAGTGTTTTATTGTGGATCCAACTGTATTCATGGAGATGAGTATCTTGTCAGCTATTATTGGTTTGGAAAAAGTTTATATAAGCTATCAACTTTATATTGTAGAAATAAGGTATATTTAAAAAACCCATCGAAAAAGGTTGTTTCGTCACTAGAAAATTCTCTAATTGATCATATTGACCTCAATATATATTGATATGAAAGTAAAAATGAATTTCCACTGTTAAACATGCATTGTATAATATATTATCTAGATCATTAATTTTCAAGATTTTTAAGTGCTTATAGATCTGCTAGATTTGGGCCATTTTTTGAGCTTTCAATTTATTATAAAGGTAAAAAATAGATTTTTAAGCTATAATAAGAGTTTTGCTACCAAAAATACATCTTATTAAAAGATTTGGAAGTGCGGGTTACCTGTGACTGTTTAAGGTTGACACCTTATAAAAATCTCACCCTATTGGTTTTGAAATCTTAAAGGCTATCCTAATATGAACCTTTTTGCCTTAGTTATTTACAGTGTGGTGCACCGATATATATATAAACTAATCCACAACATCAACAGTTTTCTTTTTGACAATGAATCAACAACATAATAATCCATCCACACATACAGAACTCACTATGGAGAGGGCTATTTTTATATATTAGTAATGTAAGACTTCCACTATGTGTTTGTGTCACTCCTTTCATGGACCTTCTGATCAGGGGAAAAAAAATTTAAAAAACAATGTTTTTGCCTTGGTTTATTAGTTTTCCAAACAAAAAGACATCTATTCAGGCCATCCAAATTCGCACTTAATGTACATATTTATAATTTTATGAATTCAACATTCAGTAACCTCTTGCAAGCTCCTATGCACTTGCCTATTCATATTGAAGCATTTGAAAATTTCTTAACCTTCTTGCTACTTGATTCGACCTCCTTACTGGAAGGCATATGTACTTCCTTAGTTCTTATGGAACATCAAATTCCACATTGCTCATGAGGCATGCATTTTTCCCTAAGCTATATAATCAGAAAGTATTCTATAATAGTGCAAATTTATAATTATGTTTATATCACAGAGCAATATTGTATTGGACATTATTGTAATCGTATGTGTGCTGCCATAAATGAAGCAGTGTAAGTTTAGTTGATTTGTTTTACAAATAGGGTTTATCTGGAGAACAATTGTTTCATGCGGGGCCGGACCGCATCCAGAAGTATAAAGCATCCATCTTAAAGATGGATGCAAATAGGTGGTCCATCTAAAAACAATTGTAACTAACGGCCCAAATGTTTTTTTAATATAATTATCATTTTTAGTTTTCAAAATTTATTTATTTTTTTATATTCATGATCTCGATGTTAAAAATTATATATTCTCTAAAACTTGAGATCAAATTATGTTTCAAAAATATATTTATTGCCAAGCCTGCATTTCTACATTTCAAAAATATATTTATTGCCATGCATGCTAACCGCGTCCTTATCTGAATTCACTAGTATTATTGGACCTTTGCTTACATTTGTTAATATTTTGCAGGGTTATGGAACTGATGAATCTGACTCTAGAAACGATGAATCTGATCGTTTGGATGACTATGGATTTGATGAATCAAATTTTAAATGGACCTATCGTTGTTATAATGCCGTTAATAAGGTTTCTACTTTCTCATTTTCGCTCTTTTGTATTTCTTATCATGCAGTAGGTTATCTGCAAGTTTGTCTTTGACTAGATATACATGTCAATTGTATAGTTTTCTCATCCAATCACCTTGGTCTGATTCCATGTATACTTTTGTGTTTGAAATAACTATTCGCAAAAATTCCACCTTGGTTCTAGTAGCAAAAACATATGGATATAGTTTTTATGTTTATTATACTTTCTTCAACATAGCAACAAGTCCTTAACTTTCCATACATGCTTAACTTTAGTCCTGATGGGATCTGGTCCATCAATGCTTGCCAAACTCATTGCTATCTAGTATTATCAACAAATTGTCACATCATAGTCGACATATTCCCAAAAAATATTCCCAAAAAATAAGTCAAATTAATCCCCTCTGAGTTTTTAGTTCTAGAATCTTGTTCTCTGACTTGTGCTTTATTATCGATACGAATGTTCTCTCTTGCTTGTTTATTTAATATTTCATTGTCGTAACTCTATTTTATATCGTTGTCTTTTCAGCCTCAGGTAGAAAGTGGGGATAAAGGTATGCTCTCTTGAAATCCAACTTTTTTTTATACTATTTATCATTTTTTTTTTTTCTTTTTCTTTTTTTCTGTGTCTTTGTTTTTTTTTTTGAGTCCTAAATTTGGGTTTTCTGTTTTCTTGAAAATTCCAGTTATATTGCCTCAGTCTGCACTCCATAGTCTTGGTAAGCAAACCTGTCTCTTTCATATTTCCATTGCATCTCTTTCATATTTCCATTGCAGGCCATGGTTTCTTGATTTTTAGGTAGAGTTGCTTAGTTTATATAGATATATAACTGTTTTTTTTTCCTCTGTTCTTTATCTTTGATGCTTTTGTTTCTAGTGGATGTTAGTATTGACAATATTAAATGCACGATGCTATGTTTTTTCTACAGCAACTACGCATATGGAATACCCCATGTTGTTTGAGCTTTGGAATCCTTCCACGGAACATGTTGCATATTGTGGTGTCTTAGAGTTCACTGCTGAAGAAGGCGAATTATATATGCCCAATTGGGTACGTATCTTTTGAATTCTAGTGTAACAATGTATCTAGTAGTTGCAATTACTACAAAGCAGGACATGAGATGCTCTTGTCTTAGAATACTCTCTTTACTATTCTTTTGTAATTTTTTGACTTTTAGATGATGGAGAACATGCATTTACAAGAGGGCGATTACGTGGAAGTAAAGAACGGCACCCTTCGAAAGGGGACATATGTGAAACTGCAACCTCACACGAACGAATTTTTGGATATCTCAAATCTAAAAGCCATGTAAGTAAACTGTAATAGTATGATTTCATCATTGTAATTGCTTCTAATTGTGCAAATTTATACATTCTGTGTTTCAGTTGTACTTGCCATTGTTCATGCTTGTTCTAAGATGGTGGTGTTAAAGTTGGTTTGGCTTAGATATGCTGGGTTCCTGTTTATCTAGAGTAAACCATTATACAATTGGACAAACTTTCGATGAATTGATTGTTATGGGTAGTTTGGGAAATGGTTGGTAGCTTGGTTTCAGATTACGCGGTCTACGCTCTAGTATTCAAGACTAGCTAGATCCAAACTTGATTGGCAAGTCTATTTGGTGTGGAAGTTTACACCTTTGTTTTTGTCATATGTTTTTGAATGTTTTCTAGGCTACTAGTCATCATGATTGGGGCTTGCTTCTTCTTTAATTTCTTGTGTTATGGAAATTCCATTTATTTTTTATTGTTCTAGTTTTATATAAGATATATGGTATACAAAATATTTGCATTTCTAATTACCTTGAGTTAGCTTTAGTTAGGTGAACAATGAGTAGATCCTTCATTTTTTTTTTTTTAAAAAAAAAAAAAAAAGTATGACCAAATCCTTCAAGTAATTATGTTTTTGTATATCTCTCTTCTTGTCTGGGTGTGCTAAAAGTGCTCTAACTTCTTTTACAGCTAGTAGTGTAGATATTTTGTTTAAGATGGAGTTTATAATCTGTTGGAAGTCGTATTGATTTGATCATATTAATTATTTGCATGGAAAATTTTGATTTTTGCAACAAAAAATAAGAAATATACAGTTATAAAAAATTGTAAGTGGAATACAGGCATAACTACATAGAAATAGAAGGAAATAAATGGACACGACTCCATTTGTAAATTAATAATCTTGAAACTGGTCATTTATCAAGTTATTTATTTTCATCCCTTATACAAGGGTATGGTTACTTGCTTGAAAGATTCAACTTAACTTGTTTGGGTAATTGTCTAAAAGAGGTGATTCTCAAAAGCTCCTCTGACATTAGCAACAATGTACTCTTCATTTGGTGGCAAGATATAGTGGACTAGGTGTGGTTCACTGTAAAGAGTGGCATGTACTATTATTTTTTCATATGCATTATTTTTGTATGAGGCAACCGGCTTATGAATATTGATCATCCAAGAGTTGCTTGATAAGCCCATATGATACATAGAGGGGTTGAGTGACAAAAGTCTTCTCCCTATCGATTCTTGCAAATTGATTGTTTAGCAAGTTACATGCCCTTGAGTTGTAGTCAAATTTGCTTTTAATGTGAAATGAGATGCAAAAGAAGTATTGGAGCCATTAAATTGGTTTTAAACGTGATACATTTTTTAAAGGAAGAAGCAAAAGGGAGCAAAAATATTTGGTTTAATCTACTCCATTGTCTGACGAAATCTCTAATCCCTTTTTTCTGTCTTTTTACAGTTTAGAAACTACTTTGCGGAGCTTCACTTGTTTAACCACTGGCGACCGCATTATGTTGGGCTTCAATAATAAAAAATATTACATAAACATTGTGGAAACGAGACCAACTCCAGCCGTCTGTATTATTGATACAGACTGTGAGGTAGATTTTGCTCCCCCTCTCGATTACAATGAGCCACAAAGATCTGCTACCACTCTCTCATCAAGCCAGACACTTGAGAAAGGTTTCTCAGGTTTTTTTTTATTCCTTCTTTCTTTTCATTTTACTTTCTCATGTCTATTATTATTCTTTCACCAAGCCAGGCACCTAAGAAAGGTTTTTCCTGATTCCTCTTTTCTTTTCATTTTACTTTCTCTAATCTATTATTACTTGATCCAATTATGATCCTTATTTATGCATCCTATCCAAATGTTTTTTTACTAGAATATTTCTAAGACTCCTAACTTTTGTTGTTCTTTATCCAAAGCTAATTTCTTTGAATTTGTGATGTTCTATTGTGCTATCCGACATACTCTTAAAGAGTGTTATCCACTGTCCACATTGAGATTCCATTCTTTTACTTTAGGATTTGTTAAAGACTATGACTCTCTCAAATAAGAAAAGTCTTTATCTGTTTTGACTGAATCATTAATCTTCTCTAGATTCTTGGACATCATTTCTTAAAGAAAGAAAAAAATATTGTCCTTTTTCAGAAAATGGTAGTTGAATGGAAGGATGCGGCGAATAAACAAATTGAGTTCTATAAATAAAACATCATGAATATAATGGATTGGATGCTCTTGTCTTTCGAGAACCTTTGTTCAGAAAATGGTAGTTGAATAGAAGGATGCGGCGAATAAACAAATTGGGTTATGTAAATAAAGCATCGGGAATATAATGGATTTGGGTGCCCTTGTCTTTCGCGATGTAAGAATAAACAAATTGAGTTCTATAAATAAAGCATCAATATAATGGATTTGGGTGCTCTTGTCTTTCGTGATGTAATGCTTCTCTTATTTTCTATCTTTCAGCCAAAGAAGAGCTTTCAAAGGAATTTGAGAAGTTCATCCCTTTTACAGGGGTTGGAAGGCGTTTAGATGGAAAGCATTCTTCCAACATTCAATCTCCCAATCCTTCCAACCCTTCCAATCAGAAAGAAGTTCAAAAAGAAGCCCCTAAGGAAGACCTCTTAAAGGAAGCCCGTAGGGAAGACCTCTTAAAGGAATTTGAGAAGTTAACCCCTTTTACTGGGGTTGGAAGGCGGTTGCATGGTATGCATTTTTCCAACATTCAATCTCCTAACTCGTCTACTAATGTTCAGAACCCTTCTACCAATATTCAGAAAGAAGCCCTTAAGAAAGAACCCAAATTCCAAGCATTTTCAGGCAAAAATTACAGATTGAGGGAGTGAAACTCACTGTGAATTCATTGTTACTTTGTATTACTTTTTTATTATCAATTAGAATTTCATTTCTTCCCTATTATCCAATGTCCAATGTGGTCTGATCATGAACGTGCTTGCACAATTAAATAAAGATTATGGCAGGTTTTTTCAAATGAAAGGAGTCCATCGATGAATTGAATAAAAATTCAACACCTGCATTAAAATTCACTGCTTTGGATGTGATCTATGATTCTCGTGAGATAGGTCTCTGATCTCATTAGATCATAATTTTAGATGTTATACACTGGACTCCATTAGTTACCCTTTGGACCACACCATTACTGTAGAATACGAAGTGTGGATTTGTAGTTACTAAGTCGGGAACTAACAATAGGAGCTGGTTATGTAGAAATGCGGGTCTCTTAATAAATTTATTTTTGATATGGATTTTAAGACTTAATATTTAAGGATATATAATATCTAACATAGAGATTACGAATATGAAAAAATAAATAAATTTTAAAAAACTAAAAATAATAATTCTAGTAAGAAAACATTTGGACCATTAGTTTCCATTGTTTTTAGATGGAACACTTTCTTGCATCCATCTTTAAGATGGATGCTTTATACTTTCTGGACCCATATGTAGGAATGCACTCCAGAAACAATTTTCTGTAACAATATATTGGGACCCATATGTAGGAATGCGCTCCATAAACAATTTTCTGTAACAATACAAAATTGGAAAATAATTGGTAATAAGTTAGTTTTGGTCTAGAAAATTAACAACAAAATGATGGGGCTATAGGGATTGTCAAAAATTAGTTAAGTAAAAAAAAGAGAACATTTGGGATTTGGCTAAAAAAAATGGAGTACAAATTCTGATGTGTGTACTATACAAAATAAAATGTGGGTGTGATCTGAATCACTTTTTCTTACATTGTTAACTAGCAATTGGGGGAATGCAGTTTTTGGGGGAATATCAAAGAAGTATTTTTTAGGAATTTTTTTTAAAAATTATAAAATACGTGGTGATTTTGGTTTCATAAAGAAGACTCTTTTAAGATCAGTTAGAAAATTTGGAGTTTTTAATGAAGTCCAAAAAATATAAATGTCTTTGAAGTAATTGTATTTTAATCTTTATGGGCTAGAATTCCTAATATCCTTGGATATGATTGGTCCAAAACGAATGGGTGGAAAATTTATCTTCTTTTGCTGGAAGATAGGTTTTAATTTTAAAGTTGTGTCACTTGATTTGATTTAATTTCTAAATATTTAATAAAACTCATGGGTATATGAGATAAGAAATTAGTTTATATTTGGTCAAGTAATAGATTTATTTCCTCTCGCATCTTTATCTAAGTTATTATAAAAGGCGCTAGTCAGACGGAGCATATGTGAACCTTGCTCATAGCCATCAGATCTGAGTAGATGGTTAAGGTGGCTTGAGTCGCAATGTGTCAAGCTAGCTTTTAACTGTCATATCTTGATCAAATAGGTTATAGTGATTTTTTTATTTTTTTATTCTACAAATAATTGTGAAGTAAAATTTGAGGCATGCATAGATCCGGCAGAAGCGCAGACAGAGGCGCATATGATAAAAATAATAAAACATTTCTGATCATGAAAAATTATCAGAATAGCCCTAAAATTGTAGGGGTACCCAAAATTTCATTCGAAGTGTTTTGTAGAAAATAAATAAATAAATAAAACAGCGTTTGGCATGAACAATAGCAGGTGTCATATCTTGATCAGATAGATTATAGCTATTTTTTTATTTTTTATTCTACAAATAATTTTGAAGTAAAATTTGAGGCATGCATAGATCCGACAGAAGCGCAGACAGAGGCGCATTTGATAAAAATAATAAAATATTTCTGATCATGAAAAATTATCAGAATAGCCCTAAAATTGTAGGGATGCCCAAAGTTTCATCCAAAGTATTTTGTAGAAAATAAATAAATAAATAAAACAGTGTTTGGCATGAACAATAGTAGGTGTTCGATTCAAATCGAACGGCTAAGAAGTTGAGTCACATATAACTGATATGTTGTTGGATCACATACATTTCCCCGGTAGGTAAGGGTTCCGAGAAGAGCTTAAGTGATTTTTTGTGAGGCGTCATTTTTATACTAATTGTATAAAAATTCCAGTAGGATTTTCCCATTATTATTTTTACGTTTATGTGGGCTTCTCTTTATTCCATCTGGACTTGCATTCATTCTTGATTTGTTTTGGCCAGCCATATTCTTATTTATCTAGGAAACTTATAAATACCCATGGTCTTGCCTTGTAGGCAATGCCTACCCTCCGCACCTTTTAATTCACACCATCACTAACTTTAATGCTATATATTATTATATCTAACTCCCAAATAAAAAATTAGTTTTCTTGAGACGAAAATACCCTTAATGCTTAAACCCACATTCAGTCTCATCTCTTTACTCTCTCAAGGATTTCAAAATTTTTAGAGACTTTCTTTTTAGAAACTTGAAATTTGAAATAATTTATATATTTATATTTTTTGATATAGTTTATGATGCAGAAAAGTATGACAGCAAAGAACAAAGCTAAATACAAGCATAATTAAAAAAACATAGTATCTCTTCTCTACACCTAAGCTAGAGTTGCAAAAGCATAAGTTTTTATTTCTCTTTCAATTTTCTAAAAACCATATGGAATGACCCCTTTAAAGCCCAATAATCCTCTTATATATTACAATTTTATGTTCCAAGTATAAAAAGTATCCAAACGTACCATATATTCTAACTTAAACTTGAAATTCGTAATGATAGGTTTACCACTATGAATAGTACCAATAAACAATCCTCGTGTACAGTAATTGTGAATAGTACTCATAAAATAAATAAATAAAAAATCTCTAGAATACCTAAAAAACAAATAAATCTTTAAAATAAACACTAAAACTAAAATTATCATATAGAAACTTCAAATTTGGAAAAAAACTAAAAATAAGAATAATTTTTCCATCCATCATTTTACCTTGTTTGGAGAAAACTCGTCTTCGGGTTTAGAAGTGTGCTAAAATGAATTCAACATCAAAACCACATTTTTCAATTTTTTTTCTTAATTTGTTTAAATACTGTTTGTGATAAACATAATTCCCAAATAAATGGATCTTGATGTGTATATGGAGGAATCAGTGCAACTTTTTCTAGTCTTTAGAGGTTTTCTAGACATCTATTTCATGACTTTCTGAAATCAAGGCCACAATTCACAGTTTATGAGTTGACTACATTTCATCTACGCTACCCTGATTCCAATACCCTAAATTTTTTGAATGTTCTACCTATATTAGTGAGATCTTCAAAAGCCATGATTTGGATTAGTCTTCCTGTTGTCTTCTCTCTATATTCTTCACCCTCTCCCAAAATATCGCATCAACATTTCGATCCTTAATGTAGATTAGATGTCATAAGAGATTTTGTTGTTCATCTGAGTATATCGAAGATTGGTAGTGAATCTCAATCTACAACTTGTTGATTTTTGCGTTTAGTCTAAAGCACAAATATAATTTCATTTAAAACCCATCAACTTCAATGTTTGAAAGGTTATGGAAAATTGGAACGGCAAGGTTTTGACTATTTCGATCAACGTCCTGCCTCCCAACATATTTGATATTTTTTTTTTTTGTCCACCCGCCAAATACAAAAGTAGACATCTTTAGGGCCAAAATAGCATCTATAACCACGCTTTATAAGAATGACGTGAACATAGAGCCAGTCCAAATGGATAAATGTTGGGTGTGACATTGTAGAGATAGGTTAAATGTGGGGGAGTTTAGTCTCAAAAAAATAATTTTTTTGGCTTGGGAGTAGTTGGGGAAAAAAAAAAAAATTGTGCTATTAAAATTTTTTTTTTCTTTTTTGCTTTGTTTTTTTTTGGGGGGGGGAGGGGGGAGGTGGGAGGTGGGAGAGGAGGAGGATGCCAAAAAAGTACAAACTTGGGGACTTCTATAATTTTTTATTAATTTTCGTAAAATCTGGTCAAACCAGTTTGACCAACAATCAAATTAATTTTGACAGAACCAGACTCTTTACTTGTTCGATAGCCGGTCCAATTTTGATAACAAGTCGGGCTTTTTGTGGTTTTGAAACTATTGCAATCATATGCATGAAGTAGATTTGCTCAAATCCCAATTTGCTCATGTCTCGCTGGACTACTTACCTATTCACTTGAAGAGCGAAGGATGGGTATTGTGGAGGTAAAGTTGAAACAAGGCTTTGATGATGATGAATTATTGAAGATAAAGTGCATTGCTTTTCAAGCCCATCACTTCATCAAATGTTGGTGCTTCAATGGATTATGGTTCTTTGGTAGTCCATTAACTCATATTATGCATACTGAAAAGTAAGAACTAAAAGATCGGCTAGGCCACAAGATCCAGTTACACTTTCTCCGGTAAAAATTTAATCAAATGACGCATATTCTTTCATTTCTCCAGCAATATAAAGCACAACCCTTGATGTGAAAGACAAATTATGTTACGTGAATTTCTGAAATCCAAAGGAGAGATAGACATTACAATATTGAAGCTTTATACTCAAAACTCCCTCGGAGAACATATTCTATGATCAAAAAGTTAAAAGTAATGATTTCATGAGGCTTTTTTGTACCATCAAATTTGGCACATATTTTTAAAAAAAATTAAATGATCACCATCAAATTTGGTACAGATTTTTATAAATCAAATCCCGCACTCATGCGATAACTTTTTTAAAAATCTATACCAAATTTAATGTTTATCTTTTAGAGTCCTACTAAAATAGATGTGAGAGGATCTCGCTCATTTCTCAAAAGTTAACGACTCTCTCTCTCTCAATTGAACCTACCATCTTATTGAACGTTACACATGTTTCACGCTTAAAACTTAGAAGAAGCAATCAAAATTAGCAAACACCCTTGCTCTTTTAGGATTCTAAAAATAGAACAATTGCGTATTTTGGTTAACAAAGTAGGCAAAAAGTACTTGAGTGAAATGATCTGTATGGTAGGATCATTTTCTTATTTTTGTGGTTTCAGTATGATCTTATTAAGAACTTCTGTATGGTAGGATCATTGTCTTATTTTTGTGGTTTCAGTATCGTCTTATTAAAAAGTTTTCTATTAATTGCTTACTAGTTTGAGTCACGACTGCTCATCGGGCTGGACTCGATTTCCATCAAGTCGGTTAAATTCCAGCCCTGAATGGGCCCGAAAATTTGTGCGTGGGGCCCGGCATCTCTCCCTCCACTCTCGCTGTCTCTCCCTCTCTCTCCTTCATATCCAGATCTCCCCCATGGTGCCATCTTGAGAGGGCACAGGGTGTTTTACAAAGAGAGAGAAGATGAAGAAAGCTGTGGCCTTGGAGAGAGAAACCTGCAACTTTTTGGTTTAGAGAGACCTGCAACTTTAGTTCTGGAGGATACTAAGAATTAGTATAGAGACAGATAATGACTGTAGTCCCTGAAGGAATCTAAAAAAAATTCGTTGAGAGATAAAAGAGAACCGGTTGCGCGTGGATTCTAGAGAGAGAAAGACTGCGAGGGTGGCTGGTTGCAGATGGGGTTTTAGAGAGAAGAGAGAGAGAGAGAATGTGGTGAATCAGGGGCAGGTGGGGACATGGACACCCTCATCTGACAACCCAATTTGAGTCTCTTTGCTGATTTTGCTTTTATACGAGCGTAGGGAGATGGTGAATTGCTCGAGAAAACTCCATGGATTTGGTTTCTGGACCGCTTTCTCTCTCTTGAGCTCCACCCACCATGTCTTTCTCTTGCTCTGCTTTCCTCTCTCTCTCTAAACGAGCTTATTCTTCCTCTTCGTCCTTTCTTTCTCAAGAACACCAATCCTTTTCTCTCTCTAGAACGCCTTCTCCCCTTTCTCTATCTAGATCGCCACCCCCTGTGGGTTTGGTTTTCTAGCCATTGACGACCCTAATATATTCTTCTCTTTCTAGATCACCACCCATACCACAACTACAAAGTTTCTCCTTCTCTCTAAAACACCACCCATATCACATTTATGCATGGCTAGTCTCTATACTCTCTGATCTCTCTCACTAATGAGGGCCCTTAGAGAGAGAAACAGGGGAAAGAGGAGAGAGAAGTAGGGGTTTTTTACCTTTTAATGTTACTGTATGTTGTATTTGAATTTTCTTGGCAAATATTGTGAACATGATGTTTGCTGTTCTCATGGATAACTCTTGTTCAGAAAAAAAAAATTCTTAAAAATAAATACAACATTAGTAAAATTCTATTTTAAATTTTATTATTACTAAGCACAATTAAACCCACTGTTATTAAATTCAAAAACAGTCTAGGTATGAAGCAGTTTGGTACTGGCAATGAAGCTCCCCCAGAAACAGGCATGGCTGATGGCTCGATGTTAGAAGTAGCCTACACTGAAACTGCCAAAATATATGCAGATTTCTTGACCTACACTAGGATTTGGGCATTTTTTCTTGACAAATAAAGGTCTAACCTAAACTTACTTTGGAGAGTTTTATTGTCCTACGGAAAATGTTGCCTGCAATTATTTGATTTACTTAATTATCATTTCCTATAGATAAGTGCATTCATGAGTTCTTAACAAAAAGTTTTTTTGGGGGGAGGGGAGAGAGAGAGAGAGAGAGAGAGAGGAGTATTCGTCGACGAGTAGGTTGGGTTTAGGTAACGTACTAGTAAGGTTAAACGTTTACCACCTTTACGTTTTTTACGTTTTTTACCTACCCTTTAAA
>NW_006499848.1:4527195-4539292 GCF_000471905.2 Amborella trichopoda
ATATAATATATTCTAATAAATGTTATATTATATAGTATATCTAATACAAATATACCCTTAATAAAACGTATATAGAAATATATATATTTATTATATTATATATGATATATAAATATCATATATTATATCATTGTCATATTATATAGTATATTCTAGTACTCTATAAATTTCATGGACAAAGTTTATATAAGGATGCAACCTTATAATGTAGAACTATGGATGCACCTCAAAAATCTATTGGAAAAGGTAGTTTTAATGTTGAAAAACCCTTTGATTGATCATCTCGAGATGTATGACAATGAAAAATAAACAGATTTTAAGCCTAAAAAATAGTGCATTTTACAACATATTATCTACACAGTCCATTTTCAAGATTTTCATATGTTTATAGATCTACTTGATTTTAACCATTTTTTAAATTTAAAATTTTATAATTAGATATAAAACTAGATTTTGAGATAATCTTAAGTATATTTTACATCAAAATTATATAACATGATAAAATTTGAAGGTGCACCTTACCTCTACCGCTACGGAAATTTGAAGGTGCACTTTACCTCTACAGCTACGGATGCATCCGTATGCCAATTGCACCAAAATATCATATATAAAATCATATATTGTATTATATTATATATTCTAATAAATATTATATTAAATATTATATCTAATATATATATAAGTATATATATTATTAATATATATTTGTTATCACAGGTACTTGGAACTTTTCTAACATATTCTATGATCCCCTCTCTCTCTCCGGTTAGATATTGAAATATTGAAGCTTTATACTCAAAATCACTAAGAGAACATATTCTATGATCGTCTCTCTCTCTCTCTCTCTCTAAAGTGACAACCATATCACCAGACGAATCTCAAAAGAGGGAAATATGGTAACAGTAAAGCATCTTGACCTAACAGAATTAGATGCTAAATTAACTTTTCATCATCTTATAGAACGAGGCTATATCTATTTATATAGTTCATCTCTCCAAAGCTCTCTCCTTAAAAAGTTTTTGATCAAAACATAGATAGCCAGGTCGACGCCTTCAGGTATGACTAGTGCTCAAAGGCACCATGTCATTACTCATGGGAAGGGTCAGGGCTCAAACGATTACTGTAGTTACATTCATCAGCTAGAAAGGACACCAAGCATATATGACCCTGGCCACAAGATATGTGACTTCTTCCAACGCAATACTACTGGTACTCATGAAGAACTAGGATCTGATCACCATAAGAATGACAAAGAGCACGTCCCATCTCCAGACCACGGTGAACGTGTTCGGGAGGCCAAGCAATGAAGTGTGCACCACAGTGATCCGAAGACTCGAATTCCGAGGGACAATGGCATAGATGCAGCTGCAGGAGACTATATTATGCATATGCATAAGAGGTTAGAAATGGAGAAGCTAATGTCAATGACAGCAAGCTAATTTTGGTGATTACAGGCCTAAATCTCAAAACTCCATTAGAGGACTACAGATGCAATAAATAAATCTTAGTCTTGTTACTTTTCTCTCTTTTGTTGTCTTTCTTCCTTTCTATAATTTGCAAGTGCTAGTCTACTTGTTATAAGGTATTAATGTCTACTCTTCAAGTATCTGGTGATGCCCTATTAGAAAAGTTGAAATATTTGCATGATGAATTTAGTGGGAACATGCTAACTAATTTTCATTCTATGCTCAAAGGATAGTAAAAGGCCCAAAATTAAATTCTTTGTCAAGTCAATGGCGCCATAGAGCAAACAATTTTCCTTCAAAATAGCATTCCATGTTGGGTAACTCATTTTACAAAATATCACATAAATCTTGCATGTCGGGGCACATTTGGTATGCGTGAAAATATTTTTGTGAAAGTACTTTTGCATAAAAGAACTCACCAATATGATTAGGTGTGAGAGTTTTTTTATACCGATTGGGTGCCAATTAATGTGAAAAAATGCACTAGGACCAATTGGTGTGAAAAACTTCCACACCTTATCACATGAGGAGTTCTCTTAGTGAAAATACTTTCGTGAAAATATTTTCACGCATACCAAACATGCCAGTAAGGAATTTAGATTCATGTGAATTACATGGACTTCTCCACCCAGCTTAACTTGATCCTCTGAATTACATGGACAACTTTACAAAATTGAGCCATTAAATTTCAGTTAAGATGGCATTTCTCCTTTTTTCTTAGTCCAAGGAATCCCCTCTATTTCTCATGTGAGTAGTTTCCAATGATCTCTCTTTCTCTAGAATTTTGGGTCACCTCCATTGAAGAGCTCGATGTTCAATCGCTTCGAAGCAGCCTGAGAGAATAGCATCCTTAAGGTATTCCTACTCTTCTTATGGGTCGTGCCATGGTGAGCCGGTTCGTGAGACATGTTAAGCCCTGATTCGATTCGCTTAGAGACCGCGACAATCTCATATGAATCCAATAGAGATTGCTCAAAATCCCAAGTTGTTGTTTCCTCTTTGGACTTCTTGTTCATGGCTTCGAGCTTGAATCGTGAAGGCCGGGGCTTGTGATTGCATCTGTGAGCATCCAATTCACTTGTGGCGTTGGCGTTGTTGCCTGAGTGTCCATGCCAAGCTTGTGCCACTGCCTTCAATATTTCCACTTCTGCCTCTTCTTCTTCTTGCTTCTTTCTCATTGCAATCTCTATGCAAGACCCCATGGAGACACAGAGAGATTATAGCCTCACATTTCCATTGGAGAGATAAGACTTTTTTATGGCTTTCAATGGCTGAAAACAATACGTTTCATGAATGAGACACAAGTTGTTCCAACGTAGGACAAGGTTTTGGTAGGGGAGGAAACGGGTCAAGTACGGCCCGGACCCGGACCCCAACCCGACCCAAATAGTATTCGGGTCCAAGATTTGGACCCATACCTGAACCGGTCGGGTTTCGAGTCTTCATCGAATCCTAGATCTGGTAGGATCCATTGTCACCCTATGATCATGAGCTTTTTCTTCTTTTTTTAGCTTTTTTTTGTTTTACCATCATATACCCTATTACCATGATTTTTTTTTGTTAATAGTATTATAAATATTGCCAATATTGTGACAATATAAATACTTAGCACACATATAAAGACCTAAACCCGAATAGTATCGGGTATAGGTCTGGTTCGACTGGACCAAGACCTAAACCCCAATAGTATCAGATCAAAAATTTGAATCCATATCCAGACCCAAGATCAGGTTTATCCGTCAAGTTATGGTGTCCTCGTGTAGTGGGACTCAAATTAGTGTTTCTTCATTAGTGTAAACAACTCAAAATATTGCAAACGTTTGTCATGCGTTCTCCTCCAAGAAAGCCATCGTATATTTCTCTCTAACAGGAATAAGGGCGTGCTTTGTACAAAGTGCACGTCATATACTATACAAGTAAGGGCACCTCTAAATTTGCTGGGAGATGTAGTTTTGGTGTTGGAAACCATGCAATAGCTTGAAAATCTATGTTCAATCGTAATTATAAAATTTAAAATTTTAAAAACAGTGCAGGTCTAGTAAATCTATAAGCACTTGAAAAATCTTGAAAATAGATGGTCTAAATAACTGGTTATAAGATGTACATTTTTTAAGACTTGATATTTCCTTTTTATTCTTTATATCAATACGTATCAAGATCGAGATAATCAATTATGAGGTTTTCCTGCTTCTAAAATCTTTTGTACTGGATTTTTGAGGTGCATCGTACTTCTATAATATAAAGTTGCAACTTTGCATCATATTTTTCCAAAAACAATATCTATGGTTTTTTTATTTTAAGGGTAAGGTTTGCATAATGTGGCCTCCTTATTCTGTTGAAATAAGGTGCTCCTTGTTAAATTGCTTAGAGATATTTTCAGGTGTCATGAACATTATGATGGCCTGAAAATCTATTTTATTCCTTGCTATAAATTTAAAATGGTAGATATCAAGCCAAAATTTTAAAAGGGTAGAGATCAAGCCAAGCTATAAATTTAAAATGGTAGATATCAAGCCAAAATTTTAAAAGGGTAGAGATCAAGCCAATGTTATCAAATTCGCTCGTTTCGGCCGCAGGCATCGAACTTTTCATATTTTTAGCCTAGACCAAAGGGAAGCAAAGCTCTGGTGCCTACTTCAGCTTGCTTAGGCCGCTTCAATGAGATTTGGCCTCTTTGACTAAAGCTTCGGCCTCTTCAGCTGAAGCACGTAATTATCTTTTTTGTGTTTTTTATTTTTTTTTTTAAAAATTAATATATTTTTTATACAAAAATAGATTTTATTTATATTAAAAGTTTTACAAATTCTAAATTCTTCCTCCGAATCGGTCGAAGCACTGAATTGCTTTTTTTTTTCAACCAAACCAATAAAAGGCTCCGAAGCGAATCTAACAACATTATTTCAAGCATATTAATAAATACTTAAAAAATATTAAAAAGAGACGTTTCAAATAACATATCGTAAGATGTACTATTTTTAGAACTTAAAATTCTCTTTTTTCTTCATATCTAGGCTTCTTAAGATCAAGATAATCAATTGAAGGTTTGTTCAAAACTAGAACTCTCTCTTTTATAGGATTTTTCAGCTGTAACTTACTTTAATATAGAAATTTGCAGCCCTATATGAACTTTTTCCTTTTTAAAATGTGGGTTAGAAATATGAATTTGTTGTCTAGAAAAGACCGCTCGATTGACATAATACTTTTCACCGACCACGAATTAAACCGTGACACATTTATCAAAAGACAGATAAACTTTAACTATTTAATAATTTACACATTTATGAAAGTTTTATGACCGCCATTGTTCCTCAAAATGATCAATGCGTAACTAGTATTAATTTTTAAAATAAAAGAAGAAAAAAACAAGTCTAATTAGAGTTAAAGAACCGTGGTTATGACTTAATTGGTGCAACCAAGGAAATGAAAATTAGACAAACTATGAGAAAATCATAATAAGAAGCATTTCTGAATTTCCATTGTCATTTCAGACAAATGAATCAAAAGGGAAAATATTTAGTGGTCTCACAAGACCACTACTAATACATGGCCTCTAGTCAAAAATTCATGGGGGGGTTTTTTTAATCTGAAAATTCCATATCATATTAACTCATCTAAGAGTCTAAGATAAACTTAAACAAAAAATAAATGATTTGAAGCATAGGAAATGCTCCAAATAGATTGGGAGCTTATTGAAGATAATACAAAGAGGAACAAAAGGCAACACGTTTATGTGGATGAAGATTAGTTGCGGGAGTGAGTTGATGTTCTTAACACTTTATGTAAATGACATTATAATTGTCAATAATTCCCTAGGACTAGTAAAGCAAACAAAAGTTCAAAGAACTTTGACATGAAAAATATGGAAGAAGCGTCATTGGTATTGGGAATAAAAATTATAAGAGAGATATGCCCGGAAAATGCACCTCTCACAAGATAACTATTGCAATAAGACTTTCGAAAATTTGATAAGAGTGATAAGCACATCAATTGAGAGAAGAACTAAGTTGAATTTGAGCAAGCATCCTAAGAGTGAGGAAGACAAAAGATATATGGAAAGAGTACCTTATAGAAGTGCCATAGGATCCCCTAATGTACTTACCTCAAGGAACTAGATCAGATCTAGCTTTTGCCCAGAGCATGATTGGAAGATTCTAAAGCAATCCCGCAAGTGAACTTGGAGAGTTGTTAAGAGGATTTTTGGATACTTAAAAGGGATAGTGAACTACTCACTTACTTATGGGGAAACATCGGATTGAGCCATACTTGGATACTCGAATGCTATTTCTGTGGTGATACGTCTGAGTTAAAATCCACCTCAGGCTACTTGTTTGTGTATCGTGGGGAGCCATATCTTGGTTATTAAAGAAATAAAATATTATTGCCCTATCCACAATGGAATCTGAATAAGTTGTGTGTTGATTAGCAACTAAAGAATCTAGTTGGATCAATATGTTTTTGAACCAATCCCACTATGAAGCATCAAAAGGTGGGACTGTGAGGATAATGTGTGCAATCAAATGGCAATTTGTATAACAAAGGAATCAACATTTCATAGCAAGTCTAGGCACATAAGAGCAGACTGTTTACCATATTAGACAAGACATTGAGGACAGTGAAGTAGACTTACATTATATCTCCAACTGAGGCTATGCATGCGGACCCATTGCTAAAGGATTATTGGTAAGGGCATTTGTAAAGCATGTTTAGAGAATGTGATTGAGCATATGCGTGAACATTCCTATCCATTAGCATTTCTGAGTATTCATGTTTATGACATTTCTGAGTATGCCTCTACATGAGCATTTCTATGCATTTCAATTTATGAGTATTTCCCTGCACGAGCATTTCTGAGTATTCAGATGTTTGAGCATTCATTTGCTTGAGTATATCTAAGTTATGTGATAATGTTTGGATGATTACAAGGCAGTCATGCGCTTAAGAGGCTTTTGTATTTTGAGATTTGAGGGTTTCTTCAAGTGAGGTTTGGTGTGAGTATACTTGATAATTGTGTGAGCCAGGGGTGTGTCTGAATTTTAGTATTGCTATTTATTTATGAGTATTACTGTGTGCACTATGACACGGCCAGGTTTTGAGAAGACATAAGCCAAAATCCCTAACCTCCGGCCTTCTCAAAATATCTATAAATGGAAAGCTACTCTTTCCATCAAATTGAGAGAGTCATGTACATATGTTAAGAGAGAGGACCCCCACATTTACCAGAGTGCTTGTATTTGGGCGTAGACCTGCAATCCAAAATAAATTCGGGATCTGGCCATTTATTTATAGGGTTGGCTTTGATGAGCAGACATGAGCCCCATGCAAAATTTGTGGGTCATTGGTCTTGTTGGAACAATATGAGAAAAATGAATTAGGGTTTTGGATCTAGCCAAGTAAAGTGCCCTATTTCATTTCTTATAAGATCTCAAATTCTCTCACATGTATATTTTTTTAAGATGCCAAACTTATTCAAAACGACAGAGAATAGTTGCAAATATTTTTTATGACTTCTGATAATTTTTTTTAAAAAATTTTATGAGAAAAATTGAGAATTTTAAAATTTTATTTGGGCATAAAGACCAATGTGAACAACCACACGTATCGACCATGCGGCGTCCAAGTGGCCAGTCACCAGCGCACAACTGCCCCACCACTCCGTGCAGGTGACGTGGCTCACATGGCTGCCCCAACACGCCACTCCACACAAGTGACGCGGCTCACGTGGGGGCCCTAGGTTGCTATATCCCTATGACACTGTTGGTGGGTGTTCTTATTTGTGATTAGTCTTAAGTGTATTACGTGGCACAAATGTGGTTTGTCATTTGGGGTCAAGATATTTCCTTTATACGGTCTTTTGTTCAATTAAAACCTAAATTTAAAAGCTTTTTTTTTGGATGGGAAAGTTTGATTGGACAACTGGATGTTTATGTGTGTATGTTATGTGCGAGGCTGGCGAATTATGTGAGTTTTTTCATAAAGTTTAACTTCAATTTGAGATAAAGCAAGAGAGAGTATTTAGACCCTTAGATTTGATTTTGGAGAATGGATGTTTTTAAAATTGAAATGCAATTCAAGAGGAAAATTTGAAATGAATTAGGATTAGAGGGAATAAAGGTGTCGCAAATCTCATCTACACATATGATAGCTATTATGTGAGATGAGAGCCTCATATGACAGCTATTCTGTGAGATAAGGGCTAGGATATTGACAATCCTTTACCTCTTGGATGTCCTTAATCAATGGTCCAAGTTTAATCGTTTTGAAGTTTCCCCAACCCTAACTTATATAAACTTTGTAACCGACCTTTTTCAACTCATTCGATTTGAGTTAAAGAGAGTTTTGATAGGCACGCTAACCCCTTTCTTTGTTCCCTTTTAAGTAAGTCCACTTTGATATTTTACAATTTCTTTTTAGTATAACAACTAGCTAAAATCACTCCAAGCATCTCTAAAACCTCATTTATATTGGCTCGCCAAAAAGTTTGTCTTTATTTTACCTTTTAACTTGGCTCTATGTCTTCATCACCTAGGTCGAGTCCCGTAAAATATTTAAAGTTATAGATAAATTTTAATTAAATAAAACGAGCTTGATTTTGAATCTTCAAAATCTGAAGTCATAAGGCCATTGGCTTTTGAATATTAGAAGTGGTAGCAAATTATAAAAAAAAAAATGTTGAAAAAAGGTATATGCATAGTATACAAAAGTTAGGAGGGATTTTCTGATAAAATTAAATATGAGATATATATGTAAATTTTTCAATCTTATATCCCAGACAGGAGTTCTTTTTCTTGGGGCCAATTGGCCACTCACCATTGCTAATAATACACCGAAATACACAGCTACATTGTGGATGGTCAAATGGGGTATAACCTTGTATTGTTGGACGATGGTTTTTGGTAGCAAAACAAAAAATATATACTGGACATGGTTTTTTGGTAGTAAAACAAAAGAGGCTGTATATATTGAAACATTTACTTTTGATACAAAAAGGTCACAACTACTTATAATCATTCGATGTGAAATTTGATAGTTTGGATTTCACATACTTTGAGCTTGGTCAATGGAATAAATGCAACAATGCAATTTTACATCCAATGATCAAGGTTAATTGTGACCACCTCATACCGAAGGTAAATAGTCTCATTGTATACTTTTCTATTGACTAAAAGACGCATAATTAATTAAAAAGTGCAGTTTATATAAGTTTGCACCCTCTCTTGCATAAGTAAGGTTGTACACCATGCATTTTAATTAGACAACATATATTTGATACATCTTTTAAAATAGTGTAAAAAATTAGCAAATATTTCAAGACAATATCAATCTACACCATCCAAATACTTTGCGCAAAAAACTTTTCTTGGAATTGGAAACCTCACCAATCTAAGCCACCTCGACCTATCAGACAACCAATCTAAGCCACCATAGAAGTTAAGGGTTTCCCGGAAACTGTAACATTGAAGTGAAGGGAAGAATCAATTGTGTCGAGTTTGGCCATAAATTAGGCCAAAGCTACTGTTTTGATCCCGTTGGGGCGTGAAAACTGGGGTGAACAAGATACTACATGACCCTTTTTTATGGTCAGTAAAAATAAAAAGATTAAATTATTAACATTTTCATTATTAACTTGGATGATGCGAAAACGGGGTGAGAAAATGGAGGTGAAGACGAGAGGGAGATGTTTTTTTATTTATAAGAGAACCGGGGAGAATAGGTGAAAATAAATGTGTGAAGAAACATGGTAAAAGTGCAACATTTTATGTGGGTGACAGCCCATGGTAAGGATATAACTGATGATAATTTGAGAAAGAGGGGGAAGGAATTGGTGAATGTTTGCATCCTTTGTAAAAGTGATGAGGAAATTTTTTGTCCGTATACTTTGAATATATGACAATGGAACTTTTATTTAGTGGGGGTTTCCATGGTTACGCCCTGCTCTTTGTCTAATATACTGTCACAATTTAAGGTGGTTGGTTTTTCAACATTTGGAGCTGTGTTATGAGATATTTTGAGAGGGGCCGTTATGTGGGAGGTTTGGTTGGAAAGAAATAGAAAAACTTTGATGGTGCTTCGACGGAAGTTACTGCGCTGCAAAATAGGATTCTTCATACAATTTGGACTTGGATTGGTAATACCAAGAAAGGTTATGGGGTATCAAAGGTGGATATTATATAGGGTATCAAAGGTGGATATTATTCTTAATATGGCAAGTATTATGTCGTATAGAGTTTCAAAAGCTAGATCCAAATTACGCCGGCAGGCACCATCGGTAGGATGTTTTAAACTTAACTTTGATGAATCTTCTTTTGCAAATTCAGGGAATGTAGGTGTGGGAGGTATATGTAGGGATTTGGAGGGAAGACTAGTTTTCTATTGTGCAAGACCATGTGAGATTGTGTCAACCAATCATGCTAAATTGTTGGCCTTGATTCAAGGGCTTCTTCTGTGGATGGATAGAAGTTTGGGAATTTTGCTTATCATTGAGGGGGATTCCCTCAATAACATTAATTGGTGCTCATGTTTATCCAAACCGCCTTGGCGGCTTAGATTTATTTGGTTGCAGGTTATGGATTTTCTATCTCCGTTGGTGGTTAGCACTCAACATGTCTATAAGGAAGCTAATGGCTGACGATCTAGCCAAGAAAGAGCAATAAATCTTTATCCATTTTTCAGTCGAAAAATGTCCTTATAGAATATGGGGAACTTACAAAAAAATAAAAATAAAAATAAAAAAAAGTATATTTTATAATGAGAAATTTATTAAAATATTCATAAGAGATCAACTACTTAACCTTTAATATCATTTGGTTTAATTTTAAATACCTAAAAAAAAAATACATAATCATGAGTTGGTGGGTAAAATTTCGAATTGTACAAAATTTAGACAGTCAAATATAAGTGTCTAAGAACCTAATCCTTTTTTTGTTTGTTTTAAAAATATTCATATAACAATATTATTAAGTAGAACCTGAGATTACAGGTCGAAAAGAAGTCACCAAAGTAGATTTTTTGCTGGAGAGAGTATGTATTCAATATGCTTCCACAGGAGCATACCTATGCACATTCACGTTTTTTGTAATCAGTGGATTCCAACACTTCACATTGCCTCTAATGGAGAGAGCATAATACATGTGATCCTTTTCATTATATCTTCCATTTACCAAATGAAGAGAGCATAATACATGCGGTCCTTTTCATTATATCTCTAGATATTTTATCTTTTCTTCTCTCTCTCTAAGTATAGGTGAAAAAACAAATTTAAAAAGAGACAAAAACAAATGAATATACTATGCTCCGTCAAGAGCATACTATATGTTTATTCCCTCAGCACACCACTTACTTGATAGAATTTCTTTTCTTTTTTCTTTTTTTCTTTTTCTTTTTTTTCTTTTTCTTTTTTTTCCTTCAAATTTTAGGATCCGTCTATTTATAACTAGATGGTTATTTTCAAATCAAACAATTTAGATTTTAAGTTCTTGCATATCTAGCTCATTCTATCCAAGAATTGAATGGTTCTTGTGCAACGGTGGGATGCTATTTTCTAGGCGCATGAGGGGGAGTTATTTTTTTTTTTCTTTTCACTTTTCACTTTTTTTTTTGAAAAACTCCGGTTTTCTATTTCCTTTCTCTGTGCCACATAAACTAGTCTTATACAAAGATTGTTTAAGGCTATCACAAAGATTTTCAGTATGGAAACCACATTTCTCGACACTATTTGAAGGTAGGTTCTAATTTGATTGTTTAGAGCCTAGGCTCTATACAAACTGCACCCTACATATAATATATATATTTATAATTAAATTATTAATGTATTTGTATTACATAGTACATATATTTATGTAATATAATATATTTTATTATATATCATTTAATAAAATAAATATAAAGTACACTATTACGTTATATATATATATATGGGTGCGGTTTCTATAAGCATGCAGCCTTAAACAATCCAATCAAGGCGCACCTTAAAATTTTATCATAACATGTAATTTTGTTATAAAAAATTCTAAGCATTATCTTAAAATCTATTTTCATACCTAATTAGAAAATTTTAATTCTAAAAATGGATAAAATCAAGTAGATCTATAAATATATGAAAATCTTGAAAATGGGCGGTCTAGATAATGTGTTGCAAGATGCACTATTTTCGGGACTCAAAATTTTTTTTTTTTTCATATTCATACATGTCAAATGTCGAGATGAATGATTAGAAGGTTTTTTCAACATTAAAACAACATTTTCGATAGATTTTTGAGGTGCATATGTGATTCTACATTTAAAGGTTGTAACCTTATATAAACTTTTCCCTATATATATAGGGTGCGGTTTCTATAAGGTTACAACCTTGAACAATCCAATTAAGGCGTACCTTAAAAATTTATCATAACATGTAATTTTGTTGTAAGAATTCTTAGTATTATCTTAAAATCTATTTTCATACAAAATTAGAAAATTTTAAAATCCAAAAATGGTTAAAATCAAGTAGATTTATAAATATATGAAAATTTTAAAAATATATGGTCTAGATAATGTGTTGCAAGATGCACTATTTTCGGGACTCAAATTTTTTATTTTTTTTTCATATTCATACATCTCGATGTCGAGATGATCTATTAGAGGGTTTTTCAATA
>NW_006499848.1:4539732-4603059 GCF_000471905.2 Amborella trichopoda
CTATATATATATATATATATATATATATATACCATTTATCCAAGATCTAATGTTTTCTCCAAGATCTAATAAAGATTCTATACCTAATAAAGATTCTATACTATCAATTTTAGATAACCGAAATAGAGACTTAATACTATGATAATTATGAGAGATACAGGAGTAATATCAATAGTAATCCATGTATTATAAGTAGTTTGATATATTTTTATGCTATATACAACACGTACTATCATAACAACTGTAAACTGTTACAGACTTAAAGCAAATTGAAGCAAATTTGTTACAGACTGAAGCAAACTTGAAAATAACAACTGTTACTGACTCAAACTTAACTAAGAAAACTTGAAAATAACAAACTGTTACAGACTCATATTCATCAACTATAAAAATCAAAGCGACTCATAAAACAAAACTTACAGAGTGCAGATACAGTAACTGGAAAATAATTTCCACTCGTCAGGATAATATTCTGGTAAGGCTTTGACATTACTGTCACACATACATAGTTTTTCAGAAGAGAAGAAGAGAAATGGGAAGAGATGAGAAGCGAGGCTGTTCTCTGAGAGGAGAGGCTGATCTCTGAATTTTTTTCTTCCTCCTTTTGAACTGAGGAGGCCTTTTCCATTTATAGAGAAGTAAGAGATATAAGTGGGTGCCAAGTGGTTGACACGTGGGTGGTTATGATCGTAGAGGATCATTCGTCCTTATCTTTGGGAATCTTCCTTTGGTTGTAAAAGACAGGTTGATGAGATGGCTGGAGCATCTTTTGGGTGATTGTGGAGACAGGTGGAATCTTTCTAATGACAGGTGGCTTTGTCGGTGGCTCGAGCATCTTTTTTTTTAGTCTCATCTGGGTCACATCTACTTTGCTTTGAGTCACATCTTCCTTTGTCTGCCTTGCTTTATGTCACATCTATTTTGCTTTTTGTCATATCACAAATATTGAAGATATGTTGTCTTTGTCACATTGCTTTTGTCACATCACATCTGCTTGCTTTTTGTCATATCACAACTATTATTGTAGATATGTACATCTTGGTTTGATTGGTTAATACAAGGTATATTTCTAAGACATTCCATGTCTTGATGGGTCTGGTGTATCAATTGGTATTTCTATTTCTGGAGTACTTGGTGTACTGGATTCATCATGAATTTGGGCAGTTTCTGCCTCTTCTTCAAATATTTTCATTATGGTAATATATTCTGCTAGACTGTTTGGGTTGGAGTATGGATGAGAGTCATATGCTAATGGGATTCGTTTGAGTTGTATATTGTCTGGTTCAATATTATGGTAGACAAAGACGTCCCACCATTTTATGGCAATTTGTTTGCCTAAACAAGACATATATTCAAAATTATTTGTATTATTTGGGGATATCACAAAATTCCATTTAACGATCCATGGTACTTGATACATAGCAATAAAATATAAGTGGTAATCTATATTGGGATCACTCCCATTGAATTCAATAAAACGGTTTTGAGAGAGTTGCAAAGGTTCAGGAAGTATTTGGGTTAAAGAACCCCATGTTGCAAACCAGGTACGAAACCAATTTGGAAATGGAGTGTTTACAGGCATTTTAAATTGTAAGAATTAAGTGTGAGAATTATATGGGTTTTGAAGTGTCAGTATCTTATGCTAAGCATCTATGTAATCAACATGTCTGTAATATTTATTTGGGAAATCTGGGGAATATAATCTCTTGGCTTTGGAAGTGTCTGATCCCCAATCTTCAAAAGATAATACTTTACTTATTTGTAATTTTGAATATGCTACTATTTTCGAATTCTTTTGATTATAATGTACCAAGGAGATAGACTCTGTTTCTAGCAGAATCATTTAGTACCATTCTCTTGTTTTGGTACCTACAGATGGACAAAGATTATTGCATAAGTAATACTCAGCAACATTATTTGGGTTGTCATGCACATGTCTGGATTCTATGATTGCATCAGCAACAAAATAGGTTTCAAGATATGGAGATTTGCTGGGTAAAGTTGGTTTCTTTAGTATAGAGGTTTGGAAAACTGGAGATGGAGGAGAAGCTGAAGGTTGGCTTGAATAAGCTGGATAATTGATATTTGGGGAATAGGAAATAGGACTATTACTAGGTGATAAAGCAGGTTCCATTCTTATTGGTTACTGGATAATATTTACTAGAATGATATCCAGCGAGGTTTCCATAGGGGCTTTTTCCCTTTGTTCAGGAGTGGAAGTATTATTCTTATTCATATTTGCATAAAACAAAGTTAGTGGAAAAGATAAAGCTGGTGGATCAAAATGATCAATGTTGCCCTCCCTGCAAAAATTCACGAGTAAGAAAATCAGGGAGATGTTTAGTAGTACCTTTTAAGTGTTCGATAAAAAATCCAAAAGTTGATAATATCGCCTACCATCGAGCAAAGATTTGCTTAGAGACTAGGTTTTGCATATCCTTAGTAAGAATATCAGTGGCGGCTTTGCAATCTGTTCTAATAAGAAAATGTGTATTAAATATATCACTCTGAAATTTAGTAACACAATGAACTATGGAAAGTATTTCTTTTTTCACGGTAGAATAATTTTGTTGAGTAGAATTCCAAGCTTTCGAAGTATAGCTGACTAATTGCTCATTAGAGTTTATTCGTTGTTTTAAAATACCTCCTAAGCTTAATTCAGAAGCATCACATTCTATAATTTTGAAAGCATTAGGATTAGCTAGATTTAAACAAGGTAATTCTTTAGCTTTAATTTTTATTTTCTTTATAGCTTGAGTATGTTCCTCTGTCCATTTGGGACGATTCTTTTTAAGCCGTTCATATAATGGTTTAGCATCTATAGCCAAATTTTCATAAAAGTCTACTATATAATTTAAACATCCTAAAAATCTTTGTAATTCCGTTTTGTCTAAAATAATATCAGGAAATTTATCAGCAAATTGAATAGATCTTTCGATTGGTATAATTATACCATAATGAATATGATGGCCTAAAAATCTTATTTTTGTTTGAAAAAGATTTATTTTTTTAGCAGATACTACTAAACCTGCATGTTTGATTGCTTGTACAAATGTATGAACATGTTTAAAATGTTGTTCTATAGTATCTGAGAAGACTAAAACATCATCAATGTATATTATCATAAATTTATAATACTTCATTCATTATTTTTTGAAATTCTGATGGAGCATTTTTTAATCCGAATGGCATTACGTTTCATTCATATTGTCCAAATGAAACATTAAATGCAGTTTTATATTTATCTTTTTCTTTGATTTGTATTTGCCAATAACCAGATTTTAAATCAAATTTAAAAAAGATTGTAGCAGTAGCAAGTCTATCTATTAAGTCTTTTTTATTAGGTATTGGATACCTAATCCATTGTAATACTTTATTCAATAGTTTATAATTTATTACTAATCTTGGTACGCCTCTTTCTTTTTCTGCATTTTTATTTACATAAAAAGCAGCACAGCTCCAAGGAGATGCACTTATTCTTATCAGATTTTTTCGTTGTAATTCATCAATTTCTTTTTTACAAAATTCTAATAAGGTTGTATTCATTTGTACTGGTCTAGCTTTAGTAGGAATTTTTGTTTCATCAAATCCTTTTTCGTAAGGTAATCCTACTATATGTTTCTTTCTTGTCCAAAAGGCATTGGGAAGATCACTACAAATTTCTGTTTCTATTTGAGTCCGAAGATTATTAATTTTTGTTATTATCTCAGAGTTTTCTAAGTCTTCTTCTATTTGTTTATATTTTATTTCTATTTTAAGGGAACATAAAAACTTTTCTTTATTATCTATTTTGTCTTTGACTCTATTTATTTCTTTAAGTTTTGGTTTTTCTAAAAATTCAAACTTAATTGTTTGTCATACTCTAGATGTTTCTATTCTTGTATTATTAATTGTTATGGGATATAGTAAGGTTAGGAATGAAATTCCAAGTATGACTGCCTGACTTAAGTTTTTTACCATAATAAAAGGTGTTGAAAAACAGTGTCCATTATTACATACCATGGCATTTGATAATTTGTATTTAATAAATAATCTACTACCATCAGCAGTATTAAGTATTTGAGTAGTTTTATCAAAATATTTTGATGGAACTAAACCTTCATTAATACAATTTAAATCTGCACCTGAATCTACTAAAGCTAGTGTTTGAAAATTATATTCTTCTTCAATGACAATTTTTATTAATATAAACCATTTTTGGGAAATAATTTTATTTACTAAGTTTGCAGATATATTTTCTTCAACTTCTTTGGTTCTAGAGGTTTTTGGTTCTTTATCACTAGGATCTGCTAGTTGATCGAATTCGATTTCTTCTGTATCAGTTACAGTTCCTGATATGTCATTTTGTAATTCTAATATTTTGATTCTAGTTTTTAATTGTCCTACTTCTGTTTTTATTTCATTTACTTCTTTTTTTTAATTCAAATATTGTGGGTTCTCTTTGAAGTATATCTTTTTTATTAATTCGTTTGAGTATTTCAGCAAAATTGTAATCCTCTGGTGGTTTGAGTAATGGAACTGGTTTATGTTTTGCTTTTATTAATGTGATAAATTGGGTAATAATTTCCCTCTTTTCTTCTGGATCATTTATTTTTTCTATTAGATCTAATATTAATGTATCTTCTTTAGATAGCATATTACATGAACATTCTTCTATATTCTGTTCAGATTCAGATTGTTCTGTTGAGGACATGAAATAATCTTCATCTTCTATTTGTTCTACCATTGTAGTATCAGTGGAAGATTCAGAAGAATTATCATCATCATATATTTGTATTATATCATATAGTTTATTTCTAATAGATTCTTCTAAGATTATAATATCTATTTTCTTTTTTATTTTACATTGGCTTTTATAATGACCAATTTTTCCGCATTTATAACATACAGATAATTTCCTTTTACCTCTATGGTACTTGTATTTTGGAGAGAATCTTTTTATGAATTTTTCTTTTTTATGTTTTTTATAAGATTTCTTTTCTTTTCTCTTTGTCTTATATCTTTTCTTTTTATGAAATTTATCTCTAGATTTCTCTATATGATATCCGAATTATTCACAGAAATCTCCTAATTCTTTTTTACCAGTCATTTTTTGTTTATCTAATTGTTTTTTTAATTTCATGTCTATACATAGGGCTAATCCTTCTGCACATATTTCTACAGATAATTCTCCTAATGTATAAACAGAATATGATATTATTCCTCCATTTTTATTTTTTAATCTAGTTTTTACCTTTTCTACAAATAAATATGGTAATCCAGCAATAAATTTTTCTTTCCAATGATCCTGCTGTCTATCTTCTCTACTTAATAGTCTGGAAAAGAAAACATCTTTGTACCATTTATAATGGGATAGGGTTGGACATCTTAAATTAGATAACAAATCTTCAGATCGGGCTTCAAGTAAGGCTGTACTCCCCACAAAATGAAGTGTGATGGTGTAAATGAGAGTATTAACAGCATCACTTTCGGAATATAGGACGTCTTGATTATTTTCATTTTTAACAGTCCACTGGTGAGTATTATTCAAAATTTGTTGTTTTGTATTTTCAGGTAAGTGGAAATCCCACCAACCTCGAAGCCATCCTGTGAAACCACAAACAATGGCTTTGACGACCTCTTGATCATGGTTGCCTACCATTTTGCACGTAGAGGCATACATGGTCATATATTTCATCGTGTCTAATATTTGTTGTTCAGATAATCCATCTATATTCCAATTTACTATTGATCTTCCTGAATAGGAAATATTCTGGGCTATCAAATCTTCTTCGAATTGTATATCAACAGGGGTAGGTCTATGATGATAGGGCCTAGCTGTTAAAGGTTTCCATGATTTTCCATATACTATTCTTTGAATATTATTATTATCTTGTTCCTGACTATTTTCCGTAAAGGCTTCTTCCATATTTTCTATTGTGTTAGCAATTATGGGTGTCTCTTCTTGTAAGGTTAATGTAGATGATTCAGGGATTTCTGTAGAAATTTTCTCTTTTTCTTTGTCCTGAATTTTTAAAGTTTTTTCTTTAATTTCTAATTTAGATAATTTTGATATTAATTGGTCCATTAGGGTTTTATTATCTTCTCCAAAATTAAAATTTTCTTTATCAAGTGATGGAGGTGGTTTAAATAAAACATTTTTGGTTTCTTTTATACGTACAGGTCTTAACATATTTTCAATTCTGGATGCCTGCCTTCCTAAAGATTGCATATATAAATTTGAATAGTTATTTTGTTCTATTACATATAGAATTAATTCAGCTTTACGTATTATTTCTCCTGTGGTCATTTTATATGGTGTAGCCTTTGTTTCTAATTTTAATTCTGGTTTTGATCCTTTTATAATAATACTTTTTTCAGGAGGGTGAATACTTGTCGTTGTATTTCCGTCAGTTGTTTCATATGAAGCATATTGGCTTTGTATTGTATTTATTTCAAAATTAGGAATATGTATTTTTCTTTCTCTACATATTTCTTTTAACCATACAAAAAATCCTTTGTTATATCGTTCTCTTTTCCGTGCCTTATTGTACTTTATATGAAATAATTCTACTAATCTCGGTTGAAAATGTTTTTTATACCAAGTTCTTATCTCCTTATTTTCTTCAGATAAGTAATCATGTTCTATAAATTGTTTGCTAAGTCTTTTTTCTTTTGTAAGAGTTAAGACTTGAAAATCCATTTCTGAGTCAGTTATTTCTGGTTCAGATTTTTTTATGGACCTATATTGTGGGATGATAATATTTTCTCTTGTCCTATATAGACTTTCTAATTTTGGATTTATAAAAGAAGTAGAACTTCTTGGTAATTCTATTATAGGTCTTGTAGATGATTTTATTTTAGAATCATCTTTACTGTTATTTCTTCTATTGTTGGTAAATTGAATTTCTATTTTACCATTAGGATTTTCTAGTATTCTTTCTGGAATATTGTTTATTTTATATATATATATATATATATATATATATATGCAATATAAGATATTTTATTATATATATTAAAAATAATAGATTTTATTGTAGTATAATATATTTTATGTATGTAATAGATATTTACAATGCAATGTATATTATATATTGTTTTATTTTTAATATAAAATACTATTTAATATATAATATTTAAATAAACATGACTTTATTTTTCAGCAGGTTGTTGAACACAGGTACTGAGAACATTCTTAAATAACTTCTTCTTCCCCGCAAAGAAGAACTTTTAGTTTCCGGAGGACATTTATCTTCCGGTTATCAAATAGACCTATAACGAATATGAAAAGACATTGTTTGCATGAAAAATGAATCTCCATATACCAAACCTAAGTGCCACGCATAGCTAATTCTTGAATGCCACGTGATACACAACTTTATACAAACCTCACCCAAACAAGAGTGCCACATCATATGGGGTGAGGTTTGTATAAGATTAGCACCTTAAACAATCAAGAGAGGTGGATTTCAAAATGATGCCGAAAGATGTTCAAGTATCACTATATTTTATTATGCAATTATGAAATTTAAAGTTTCAAAATTGGCATAGATTAAGCAGATTTACGAACGCTTGAAAATGGAAGATCCATATAATTCATTACAAAATACATTATTTCCAAGACTTAAAATCATTTATTTTTTTAGATCCACACATCCCGTGGTTGAGATGATCAATTGGAGGGTTTTTCGACATTAAAAAAGCCTTACTCTGTGAATTTTTGAGGTGCACGTTATTTTCTAGAGTAAAATGTTGATACCTTATATAAACTTTTCTTTTAAGGTTTTACCTGCTTGAATGTATGGTCTGGTGTGGTTTGCATAAGGTTGCAACCCTAAACCATCAAAGTAAGGTGCATCTCCAAATTTTATCATAAGATATAATTTTGGTATAAAAAAAATCTTATGATGGACTAATAATCTATTTTTAGCACGAACTATAAAATTTTAAACTCTAAAATGGTTCAAATCAAGTCTATATAATACATGAAAGTCTTGACAATGGACATATCAAATAATGTGCTACAAGATGTACTCGTTGTTGGACTTGAAATATTTTATTTTTCATTTTTATCATTTTCATACATCTCGATGTTGAGATGATA
The DNA here is from genome assembly GCF_000471905.2 of Amborella trichopoda. Next base: position 4,547,819 of record NW_006499848.1, read on the forward strand.
AATAAATTAAATGGTTTCCCAATACAAAAAACAACCCTTCCATAGATTTTTGAGGTGCTCCTTAATTCTACCTTTTAAAGTTGCAACTTTATATAAACTTTGTTTATACTATATTTACTGATTGTGTGAGGTTTGTATAAGGTGTTAATCTTATCCTATTGAAGTAGGGCTCACTTCAAAACTATGCTGAAAATACAAATTTGAAGATGCAAATCCTTGCAATGATATGAAAATCTATTGTTGTATCTAATTATGAAATTTAAAGTTTTATAAATAGTGACGATCAAATATATCTATAAGTATACAAAAATGTTGAAAATAGATAGTCCAAATGGGTTAAAGGGTGAACTATTATAAGGTAAGAAGGTGAACTATTATAAGGTAGACTTTTTTTTTTCGAAAATATCGACTATCGAAATGACACCGTACGTTTAGCCCAAACCGTACGACTCCCTTCTATGTGTAGACATTGTAAAAAATGTAAGGGTGGGTGTGGCTACTAAAAATGTAGTTAAAAACCTGGCCTCGTTTTCAATAAGGTCGCTTACTCTTCCCGCCCATTTTTGAAACCTGCAGAGAACCTCCACCCCTTGGGGCTTCTGCAAACCCTAACATCCTTTTTTCCCACTCTCTGCAAAATCAGGGTTTCTGCAAAACCCAAACCCTAACCATCCATGTGCAATTTGCTCTCTTCTTCTCATATGCTTCAATAAACCTCTTTCCTTCTCTCTGCTCAAATGAGTGCTCCCATGGAGTTATCCCCTCAAATTGGCTCTGAAGCCGAGGCTTCTACAGCTAATGGACCTTCGGAGTCTCTATCTTCTTCCCTTTCTTCCAATGAAAAGGTCTTGGTTTCTGGTAGGGACTTTCTTTCCTTAGCATCTCCGGTTTTGTCTTTTTATGGTTTTGCTTTTCATTTATGAAGTGATTTTCCAATGAATCGATATTTGTTTAAGCGTATTTTATTGAGGAGCAAATATTTCATGGAAATGATTTTTTTTTTGTGATTTGATTACAGTGGAGATTTGCTTAAACCCTTCAAGTGCGGCAAAAACAGAAGATGTTCGTGCTGCTGTTGAAAGGTATAAAAAATCACTCTTTATGAATTTTGGTTTTTTATTTTGTCATTTTTTACTATTCTATATGAATCATTCTGTACAAACAATTAAAGTCGAAATTGTAAAATTTTTGATACCTTATGAGTTAGGACTTGGGAATCACTGTTTTCATTTTTTTTTTCCATGTGTCTTGTTCATTCCTTGCTTTCCTAGTGTTATAAATAACAAGATAAGCTCAATTGATTAGTGATATGCCAAGCAGCTAAAGCTGCTGTGTATAATTTCGTAACTCATGTTGAGAAGGGAAAGCACACAATTACAAAGGGAAGAAATAACAATCTTTCCCAAGGATCAGGACAAACTAAGAAAGCAGCAGGCACTTTTTGGATTGCTTTCATTAAGCTCTTAGAACACATGTTCTGGCTTAGCATAGGGTTCCTTTGATCTCACAGGAAAAAAAAAAGGAAGATAACTAAGTTCTTCATTTGGATATCTATTGAAACTAGAAAACACGAGTAATTCTTCTTAGAAAACTAGTAAACTAAGTTGTTTTCTTAGCATAATGATTATTTAAAGCACAACCCCCAGCTAACACGTTTACACATGCAACAAGACAAAGGAGATGCAACCAACACTTTGAGGCGTTGACAAGTAGGTTTGATCTTTGTGAGGGGCTCAATAGCAGAAATGCTAGATAAAACCTTTTTAAGGAGTTATTAGATGGGAGCAATGAGCATATACTCATACTCAACATTCATTGGGGTGTTGCATGATGTACACAACATGACCCCATTTGGACGTCTTGGTAATCATCTCCAAGGGATATTATTCTAGTAAAAAATGGAGATTGATTTTGTTGTAGCAGTAACGATATTTACAACCTTTTGGACTCCATTGGGGTTTGAAACATTAAACTAGCCTGTGAATTTTGGCATGCCTCTCATTCTTTAATAATAATATTAATACCAGAGATAATGTCCCAATTTTTTTATCAAATGTCCAAGTGATGGAAAAAGAGTAATATCTTTTACATTTCCTCCCAGGTTATCGGTTTTTGGGGAAATGATGCAAAAAAAATGTCTTTAAGCGGTATGAAAGAACTATATCTCAAAGTCAAAAATCTGTATAATCATTGGGTTTCTACAAATGAACAAAAAAGGGATAAGGAAAGCCAGGAGTTCATAAATCAAATGGAAGCTCTATACAGGGGATGCATTGTTTTGGTTTTGCTCCAAAAAAGGGCCAGATTATGCAATGATAGGATGAAAAGGAATGCTTACCCAAAATGTATGATCCTTTTCAAACGGATCATACTGTAGAACAATAAAAAATTGTATTCAGATTCAATTACAAATCCAATCACTTTGACAGATAATTCAAGAGAAAAAGTTTGGATAAATGGGATCCACAGTCTCCTTTTCTTTAATTATTGGCGAGAACTTGAACATGAAATAGATAACAAGGAATCATTATCCAAAGGCATTAGCCCTTTGTGGATTTCTATCCATGAATTAGCAGAAAACAATAAGAAATCAGGAGTCGGTTTGAAACAACATGCTTTATAGACAGAACAATGAGAAAATTATTCAAAAAATAAAAATAAAGTTAAATGGTTAAAATTAAAATTGGATAAAATTCCTATATTTTTCTTCTGTTTAAAACCATGTGTAAAAGGAAGGGGGGGGGGGGGGGGTGGGGGGGTTCAGTGCAAGTGGTTTTTTTTATGGCATTATGAAATAGATGGTAATGGGCAAAGCTTGTTTCCTGCTTTAAATCTTTTTGATTTCTTTGAACATTCTTGTTGTTGCCTTTATTACTTGTATTTTGAGGTGGAATATATTCCTAATAAAAAAATGCTGATGGTAAATAGTAATGCCTTTTTTTTTTATATATATATTTTAATTTGTCATGTCTAACATATTAGATTTCCTACTTCCAAGTGTTGTTTCTTCAATTGATTTCTTCATGATCAGGATGCTTGAAAAGAGGAGTCTAAGCTACACTGATGGTCCAATTCCTGTACCTATGGATGATCTCTTTCTATCAGAAAATGTGCAAAGAATCTGTATCTGTGGCAAAGGTGAGACTGAGTTGGCATGGTCTTAAGTAACTACGATGTATGTAAGATATGTACTGCTGTTGCTTTCTTAAGTTATCTGTCTGTATTTTGAGTTTTGATTTCATCCCTGTATTGTCGTGCCCATCTCTTTGATTTAGATGATGGGGAGGACAATCGTGGAATTCTGTTATTTTGGCAGGTCCAACCAGTTGTGCATGTGTATCAGGTAAACTCTTTTACTGTTTTTACTTTTTTCATGGTGATGCACCTTTTTGGGGTTCCTTGTGATTTCCCAAAATAATACTTGTGTAGTAATTTGGTATGTGGAATTTAAATTTAGGTTGTTGTAGAAAGAAATAACCATATTTTGTACCGGCTAATATTTTCGTTGTGAGGATGGGCAGATTCTTTTCATTATATACATAACAAAAATGTGCTTTCTAAATGGGCTAATATTCCCTTTTGTTACAAGGTACACATTATACTCTAAAACTCTTCAACACTTCGACTTATTTGGTGTTCTTTTTCTTAACTTTAACAGCTAATTTATGATCCTTACTTGAGCATGCCTTCACTAGATATGTTGTGGATTTGAGTTTTCCATTCGTTGCCCACGCTAGTTGGTTTTTTGTTTTCTATTGTATTTTCTTAATATAATTGTATCATGATTCACAATCTCGCAGTGTGTGTCTTGGATGTAACAGCTTATTGAAGATGGGCCAGGAGAGGATATTAGTGGAGGTGATCTTTCTAGCTTTCGAGAATGGTTTCTTCCAGCAAGGGAATTTGATGGCTTGTGGGAAAGGTTTGTTTCTAATGATTCCTCTTTTGGAGTACTTCGACTTTATTTCTGTATTAACTATTCATCTAATATTTGTTCTTTGTAGCTTAGTTTATGAAACTGGTCTTAAGCAAAGGTTATTACGATACACAGCGAGTGCCCTACTTTTCACTGAGAAAGGGGTGAATCCATGCCTTGTATCATGGAACCGGTAAGCAAGTTACTTGGTAGGTTTTGGGGTTCTCCTTGTGGATCATTGAACATTTTTTACACCATCAGTGGAAGTGTCTTCTAAATTTGATAGAATTGGTATTGTTATTAAATAATCAGTTCACCAACAAGGTTTTGTCTCCCTCCCTTCCTCTTCTTTTTTATATAAGATATATGTAGGTTTTAAGTGTCTCATATTGCTTCGACTTTTTGGATTGTTGTGTGCTTGTAATCTCTAGGGTGTCAATACTATATCTCTATGATTTTTCTTGTTTACAGATGTGTACGCTGTCTGTTTGAGATCAAGTAATGCTTCTTCAATCAGTTTACATTTGAAAGAGACTTTCTGGAAATGTGATTCCTATTGAGAACTTAGTTTACTGAAAATTTGTGATTCATGTCGTCAACATGTTTTCACAAGTGGCTAGAATTTCAATGGACATATGAGCGTGTGAGAGCGTCCCACAGTTTCTACTGGAAACTGGTATTCTTTGTTCTTATTTGGAGCATAAGGATTTACTATGTTGCATGTGTGTTGCCCAGTACATATATGTTGCTGATTCCTGGAGGATGTATATGTTTGTGATTCAACTTGTTAGTAAATTATTTGTGCTTCTTATGTCGAGGAGGTTAATGGGTGAAGTTGATAAATTTTATTAGTTAACGAGTTGTTGTCAGTAGGCTCTGGCTGGCATCTTTCATGACAAGTTGTTTGAAGTACTTTGTATAATCTGCTACTATTTGTTCATGATTTTGATGCAAGACATGTAGGTAGAACAACAAATCAATGTATTGAGTGAATTGTCTGGCCTTGCCATTGTTGGGGCTTGTTCTCATACATATCTAGGCCTTTTTTAATTGAGTTGGTTACTGTTGTGTTTGTCAACTGCTTGTAATTTGATACTCGAGTTTTTGTATTCTGCAGATTTGTAAGTTGTAACATTCACTGGTTTAATCAATTTAGTTTGATTAGGCCAGTGTGGATTAATCATCAAACGTGGAACATAATTCTAGAGGAAGTGGGAAGTCAGTTTTACATTGGGAGTCCATTTGATGGGAAACATAATTAACAAACTCGTATGCTCCAGTATAAAGATTTGTAGGAAACACTTTCCACCATGCACAATGCACACATTTTGTATGCCTAACCTCAGATTTTTGCACATATCTCTTCTGGTTTGCTTGATTATCCTTGGGACTCATTCCCCTGTTTCTTTATGCATATTTCACCAAGTTTCTAATGCTTTCATGATGATCATCATAGATCTTTGTGGCATTATGAAGTCGCACATTTTCCATGAGTTTATCCTCGTTGGTTTCCTTCTGAATTTTGCCTAGTTTCCATTCTTGTAAGCCATCAATTTTTTGATAATGTTTTCCTTTTCGATTTCACTTTAGTTATTGTCTTGCCCATCAAAACATAAAGGGAAAAGTTTATATAGAGCCGAGGCTCTAAACAATCAAATTTGAGCCTACCTCAAAAATTTAACTAGAAGAGGTTGTTTTGATGCCCAAATATCCTAAGATTGATCATTTCGACATGAAGATGCATGAAAATGAGAAAAAAATGGATATCAAGTTTTGGAAATAGTGTATTTTGATCTACACTGTTTTTGAAGCCTTAAACTTTATAAATAAAGAGGAAAATATATTTTAAACCTATTACAAATATTCTCAGTATTGAAACTACATTTCTCGGCACTATTTGAAGGTAGGCTCTAATTTGATTGTTTAGAGCCTAGGCTCTATACAAACCGCACCCAAACATAAAAGATGTTTTTCTTTTTCTTCTTTGAAATGGTAATCGTATTTTCTCTTTGTTATCTTGTTTTATTGGCACCGTAGTTATTTCTAACTATAATTTTGTTGCTGTGTTTTGCAGCATCATTCTCTTACATGGACCTCCGGGGACCGGAAAAACATCTTTATGCAAAGCTCTTGCACAAAAGCTTTCTATACGTCTAAACAATAGGTCTGTAGGAGGTATATTTTCTTTTTTTTGCGCAAATATGAAACCTATGGGTACATATAGATGGGAAGTGCACTGAATATTCAACAATTGATTTGTTGTTGATGATACTTGGTGCACCATCAGATACTCTCAATCACAATTGGTGGAGATCAATGCTCATTCTTTGTTCAGTAAATGGTTCTCTGAAAGTGGCAAACTGGTATGCTATATCTTACTAAAAGTTTCCTATTCTGTTAGCTATCCTTTTTTTTTCCTTCTCTGATTCGTGCTATTCTTTTCTAAGAAGAACCTATTGCCACTTGTATTTCTGTGAAATTGTTTTATGTTAAAATTGACTAATAATTCTTCATCATGTTGTCCTAAAAATTACTTGCTATGCTGGATTTCGAATTGGAAAGTTCATGCCTAGTGTCTACAGTTGATCTTGTCTTTCATTAGGGTTATTGAAGAATGTCTAAGATCATGAATAGTGGATTTCACAATGGGAATATTCGGGATTTCTTGTGTGAGATTTGGAGAAAAGAAACTGCAATGTGTTGTGCAGAATAAGAACTTGAGAATTAATTCACCTTTCTTCTTGGCCATATTGAGTCACTATAGTATCTTGTGGGGCCCTAGTTGGTGTGTTTGATTGTCTAACATGATATAGATGTAATAGTGGAAAAGATGGAGCTTTTGTAGTTTTGCTTCAAATCATTTCTTTTGAGCAAATTAGTTTTACACAACTCTGCGTATCAGATATGGTTATGACTAAATAAAAAATATCCTTGAAAAAGTTACATGATGACATTTACGAACTAAACAATATCTAAGTGTGGCGCCAGGATGGGCTCAGGGCCTAAGTGGTCAAGGTGGTGCTGTGCCACAAGGTGATCTCTTGAGTTCTATTCCTACTAGGCCTAAGATAACATTCTAAGAAAAAAAAAATAGAGGAAAAAATTTTATGCATAGGGCATGATTTAGAATAATATGATCACAAATTGATGTTGTGAACGTGACTTGGAATTTGTAAAGATGTCCACCAGTATTCAAAAAGTCGGTCCCCCAACTGCCTATGCGGCCGCCTAGGCGGCTATTTTTAAAAAACACCTAGGCATTCTGAAGGCGGGGCTAATTAGGCGCTAGAACTAGGTGGCCGCCTAGGCGGTCGGGCGGCCGATTAGGTTGTCAATAAGGCGGCACTAGGCGCTCGCCTAGGTGGCATGCAGGGCCTTGACGAATTTTTTTTTTCTGGTGGGGACAAAAAGGGACATTTTTACCCCTTTAAAAGGGTCATTCTTGCCCCCCAAAACAAATTTAGTGAACTTAGAAAGATTTTTTGAGAGATCAATTTTTTTTTTTTTGAAATCCTTGAATGGTCACGATATTAAAGGATATTCAACCCTAATCTTTTTGAGGCTTATAGGGGTTGTAAAATAGGAGATTTGTGATCCCAAACATTTTGGTTTGGCCCGAAATTCCAGAAGCTTTGATATGTGTTTCCGGCAACATACAATGTATTACATACAAAACTTACTTATTAAATAATAAAACAGACAATTTATATATCATAAACTGGGGGGGGGGGGGGGTGTGGGGGATCCAAATTTTTTTTTTTATAAGAAATCACTGGTTTTTTGGGTCTACGCGCCCGCCTAGACGACCTCCTTATCGCCTAGGTGGCCCAGACCCGTCACCGCCTAGGTGGCCCCCTCCATCTTATTGAATATTGATGTCCACTACTGATGCCCATTGGTGATGTTGATAGAGTGAGCTGTGTCTTCAACTTGATCATATTGTAGGTTTCACAATATTTGAAAATGAACATAAATGGTTTTGAGATGCTCCTTTTGTTTGCATTAGCCAACCAGTTATGTGTGCATCAACATTGAAAACCTTAAAGGGAAGAGCTAGCATAATTTGCATTAAATGATGTAAAAAACTTCATGAAATAACTGCTGGAATCACTTTGTCAGTGGTTTCATTTGCATCTTGTGTGCCGTATCGTTCTTCTCCATCGACATTGATTTAAATTCAATGCTTATCCTTGGCAGTAGGGCAGAGTGTACCATGTAAACAAAAATATGTTCCTTTCGGAATGAATCTATCTCTCTTTCTGTCTCTCTCTCTCTCTCTCTCTCTTTAACTCACTTTGGCTTATTCAGCAGAAGGATTTGAGTTTGGGACATGGTATTCTCTCTTGCGTTAACTCTGGCCTATTCTTTCTCTCTTTTTCTTTTCAATTTTAACGTAATTCTATTTTTTGGTGCATGGCCATCTATTTCTGAACTAGTGGGTATAGTTTTCCTGAATTTACTACCATGTTCAACTTTAATTTTTAATGGGTTTGTGAACGTGGACATGAATAAATAAATTTTTTACAAAATATTCACATTTTATTGGAGTCTCGTCTTTTGTTTCAACTAGGTGGGGAAACTTTTTGAAAAGATCCAAGAGATGGTGGATGAGGAAAGCAACTTGGTGTTCGTTTTAATAGGTGGGCTTGCTATTTTATTGTTTTCTCAGTTTACTTCCTCTTGTTTTAAATGTAGGTATATTGTTCAACTTCCCCTGATGTAGTTTGTAATTTGTTCATTTTGATTAGAATATTGAATGTGTGGGTGTTCATTTATTTGCTCAACAATTGCTTCTTTTGTAATGTGCTTATGTAATATTTGAGGTTTTTGGAGTACTTTTATTTGGCTTAACTTAATACTATTGTGTTATGAAGAGCCCTATTTCATGAGAACTATTAGGAAGAAGCGGTAATAAATGAATGGCGAGTTTTATTACTTGGATTTCATACTATGTAATGTTATAGCAGCTTGACATAAATTAAAAAGCAACTATAATCAAGTTTTGTATCGAGTGACACCGTGATACATTTCGAGTTGGTTATAGCTTCATGAATAACTTCATAATAAGCTCAAAGACATGATAAGAATATATTTCAATGATGTTCAGCATGATCACTCTTTATAGATGCAGTACTCGTTGGAGACTACTATTTTTTTAGTTTAATTGGTAACGAGTATTTTGGTCAATATGAATGGACTCAAGGCAAGGTGGCCAGGCTGATGGGTTGTCATAACATGACATCTGGAGTTATATGAACAGTACATTGAACTATACTGTCAACAATGCCGTAGACAATATTGTGAATAGTGCCTTGAACAGTAAAAACTAGAGAGAGAGAGAGAGGGAAAAGAAGAGGAACAGAAAGGGAAGAGAGAAAAGATGAAAGAGAAGAGGGAGAGGCGCGTGGATTGACCGCCCAGCCCACATGCACCACTTAAACATTATTTATAATAATTGGCAGGGGTGGCAACGGGTTGGGTTGGGTCGGGCTTAGGTCTTGTGCCAGACCTAGACCAAGACCCGAAAAAAATTTGTGGGACCCAGTGGATCCTATCGAACGCGAAGTTATCAGACCCGGGATTGGACCCAGACACAACCAAAAAATAAAAAAGTATAATACTTAAAAATATTTAAATATTGTGTTAAATATATTAAAGTATTATTTATTTATTACAAATAAAATATATAGTTATGTTTATTTAAATATTAGTTAATACTATATATTGAATATTATTCAATTATTAATACTATTCGGGTTGGGTCTACATGGACCCATACCTGAACTTGAACAATGTTCGGGTTCAAATTTGGGACCCAAACTCAACCTGCCGAGTCCAATTTTTTGATCCAGAGGTTGGGTTGGGTCATCGGGTCTTGGTTTAAGTTTGGGTCCATTGCCACCTCAAATAACTGGATGATAATATTACATAAATACCTTTTAAGTACTTTAGTAAAACCTAATGTCCTAAAGTTTATAAAAGGGAAAGAGATACCCCATATTATATTCAACACTCATAACTGCATAATAATGTAATCTTTAACACTCCCCCTCACGCTGGAGCATTAATATCACCTATGCCCAGTGTTTCAAAAAGCGCTAGGCAGGTCCTAGGCAGATTGGGGAGTCCAGGCCGCCCAGTGCCTAGGTGGGCGGCTAGAACTTGGGCGACCCAGTTGAATCTAACTTAAGGATTCTGCAGTTATTTGAGTATCAGATTATCAGTTTTAAGTTGCTATTGAAAACCTAATATCTATGGTTCATATATTATTTATAAAATTATACAAATTACCCTTATGAAACTATGAACCAACCACTTAAAATTTTCACTCACACACAGTCATAATCCATATCCAATTAAAACTTAAAATATTCCAACCAACCAAATTATAAAACTATGTAAGTAATACTTGAAGACTTAAAAGAATCTTCAATAGTTCAAATGTTCGATACACAATACTTCAATCAAAGTTCAAACTTCAAAGTAACAAAGTTTAATAATTATTCAACAATCAACATTCATTCATCATCAGAAAATCTTGGGTCAGCTGCATTGGCATCATATTCATCGGAGTCGACGGAGTCGTCACCCTCCTCGACATATTGCGACTCGTCTTCCTCCATCTTTTGTGAATCTGCCTATTCTTCCTCCTCTTCCTCCACCCTTGTTCTCTGTGCAGAAGCTCTAGTAGCCCTAGGAGGGTTAGTTGATGTCCCTGAAGCATCCATAACCATGTCCTATGTCAATCCTTTATCCCCCTCAACCTCATCATCATCAACTAACCACTCCATAGCATTGTCCATATTTTTTGATATGATGGGGTCTCTATTATCTCTCTTAGCAAATATATCCTTTAAGAATTGATTGTACTCGACATAGACAAGGTCATTGAGCTTGTTTGATTCAAACCTGTTCTTTTTTTTTGTATGAACCTAACAACATCAAATGGAAGTGAACTAATTAAAATGTAATATCTATGGTTCATGTATTATCTATAAAATTATACAAATTACCCTTATGGCCTTACCCCTTCAAAAATACTCCAATTGTGCTCACAATCGGATGAAGAAGTGGTTAGGTTTAAGATCCGAATGACAACGTTTGTAAATTTGGAGAACTACGCCCATGTTGGCTCCACCAATGGGCTACAAAGAAATAAAAAAAATTATAAATACATAATAGAAATACTTGATTACTTGAACAATTGAACTTTATGAAGATGAACTTAAGAATATTATTAATATAATAATATTCAATATCTGGATTAATTTTGGTCCTTTGCCTCATCGCCATTGGACTCCCAAAAGACTTTAATGTGCACTTGTAATTTATTAGCTCATCAGCGCATATAATATCCTTCATATCAAGAACAGGGACTAGGACCTCTATAAATCCACTCATTAAATCCATTCATAGTTATGTCATTTGTTTGTATATCTTTGTCAATATAAAAAAAAGCTTTGTTCTAATAATAACCAGCTGCATGCAATGGGCGACGTAGCTGCCGATCCCACTTCTCATCGATAATCTCCCAAACAGGCTTGTAGTGAGGGTCTTTATCATTGAAATTTTGGGCTATCTCTCTTTGGTATTTCTCCATAGCATCATATATATAGCCAATAGAAGGCTTGTCACTATCAACCATGCAAAGGACTCTGATAAGAGGAAAAATACCTTAAGAGCATCCTTCACCCCTCGCCAAAAAACCTTAGAAAGTATAATATCTCTTACCTTCTTCTGATAGTGTTGATCTTCCGATAGCACTTTGTAAGGTCATCAATCTTATACTAAACATCCAATTGTTCATTTTGTTACATTTAGGAAAATGTCCTCTTCTTATAATAATTTTGCCTTAGCTCTTTCCTCCATCTTTGTACCCAAGTCCTATAAGGAAGCTCTTTCACATATTGGATGAAGGAAACTAATGGATGAGCAAATGACTGCACTTCAATTAATGGCATGTGGGAGCTTACTGATCTACCGACAGGAAAGAGATATCGTTGGGTGTGCGCATTTAAATATAAGCCAGATGGATCTATGGAGAGGTTGAAAGCTAGGCTAGTGGCCAAGGGGTATACACAAACCTTTGGTATTGACTATTATGAGACGTTTGCATCAATAGCCAAACTTAATTTGATCCAAGTTCTCCTATCTGTAGCAGCAAACAATGGGTGGAAACTTGATGTTAAGAACGCCTTCATTCATAGTGATCAACCTCAAGAGGTGTATATGAAGCTACCACTAAGGTTTGTTGTTCAGGTGGAGTCAGACAAAGTATGTAAGTTGAGGAAAGCAAATTATAGACTGAAACAGTCCCCGCGTGCATGGTTTGAGAAGTTTAGCGTAATTGTTATGGTATATAGATTTCGAAGCAGTCACGTGGATAATTCAGTAGTTATTTAGAAATAATCCACTGGAATTATTATCTTGGTGGTTTATGCTGATGATATCATTATTACATGGAGTGATTAAGAAGGAATTAATAAATTGAAGGGTTATCTGTGACGGTAAATTCAGACAAAAAATTTGGGATGGCTGAGGTATTTTCTTGGAATTGAGGCAGCCAGATCTCAGTATGGTATCAGTTTGTCTCATAGGAAATATGTAACAAATTTGTTGACAGAAATGGGATGTTGGGTGCTAAGCCAATTGATACACCTATAGATCCAAGTATTAAACTTTGAAAGGATCATAGAGATTTATTTGAAGACCATGGCTGATACAAAAGGCTTGTAGGAAAACTTATCTATCTAGTAATCACTTGGCCAAAAGTAGCATTCACTGTGAGTGTAGTGAGTTAGTTTATGCATTCTCCCAGAACACCACGTTGGGAAGCAATACGAAGGATTTTAAGATATTTGAAGGGGGCTCCAAGTCAAGGACTCATCTACAGGAAGAATGGCCATTTAAGTAATAACAACTATTCAGATGTTGATTGGACAGGATCTTAATCAAACAAACGATCTACTACAAACTATTATACCTTTGTTGGAGGAAATTTGGTGACCTAGAAAAGCAAGAAACAAAGTGTGGTAACAGGGTCTAGTGCGGAAGCTGAGTATTGAGCAATGGCTCACACTACATGTGAGCTAATGTGATTGAAACCCTTGATGAAGGAAATAGGATAGTTGATTACTGAGCTGAGGAAGATGTTCTGCGACAATCATGCCATACATATTGCTAGCAACCAAGTCTTTCATGAGAGAACAAAACATATCGAAGTTAGTTGCGATTTTATTCGGGAGAAAGTGATAAGTAAGCAAATAAAAACTACATATTTGAAGTCGAAGGATCAATTGGCTGATATATTTACTAAGGCTCTAGGTCGTACCTAACTCGACAGATTTTTTTCAAAGCTAGGCATAGGCAGTGATTCAAAAAGCGGACTGCTCAGCACTTAGGCGACCCACCTAGGCAGTTCGAACGGCCTGGGACCATCGCCTAGGCTTAGGCGGCCAATTTGAGAGGTCAATCCTTGGGCGGTCTCCCAGGGGCGGAAAAAAAAAATAGTGAGGGCATTTTACATCATTCTTTGTTTTGTTTTTAAGGCCCAAAAATTAGGCTTTTAGGTTCATTTGAAACCTAAACCTTGTTTGAGCCAACTTTAGAGAGAGAAAACCACCAAAAAACTAGATTTTGGTGAATTTTTTAAGATTGAAGAGTTACTCAAAGTTAACCAAAATTGATCAAAACATCACCCAATGGTATTATATTTACTTTTTGGTGTTTTACAAAGTTATTAGGGGGTGTTTTAGAAGATTTTGAGTACTTAGAAACATTTAACATCTATGAGGGGGAAGTTTGAAGATTGAGCAATCAAACTCATAATAAGTGATTTTTTTTATTACTTTAGTAATTTGCATTATTTTTGAGATGTCTTTTTCGAGATCTAATAGGAGTGGTGATCCCAGTTGAAAATATAGCTATAACTCAGATCTTAATGATAGAAATTGCATAAGATGCAAGTTTTGTGAAAATGATACAAAAGGGGGCATAAACCGGTTCAAGAAACATTTTGCCGGTATCAGGGGGGATGTTGCCCCATGTAAAAAGACTCCTGATGCTGTTAAAGAATTTTTGAACTTGGTAAAAATGAAAAAAGATGAGAGATTTGTCTTTATAGCAGAGATTAGGTCTGGTGTTCGAGTCAATTTTGATGATGATGAGAGTGACGAGGAAAGGATTTGGGAGGGATGTCAAGAGGTTGAGCAATCCATTATTAGGGGAAAGGGGAAGGGAGTTGTAATTGCTTCTGGTTCTGGTTCTGGGAGTAAGAAGCGTTGGGTTAGAGGCCCTATGAATAGTTTCTTACCTAGGCCTGACCCTGAGATTGCAGGAGAGAAACAAAAAAGCAAACCACCATTGAAAATAGATTCAAGAAGGAAGAGAGAGATCGAGCTGCATAGTATTTGGCTACATGGTTTTATGAGGCGAGCATTCCTTTCAATACCCCTTGCTTGAGCACCTTTTATGCTGCAGTAGAGGCAATTGGCCAATTTGGCCCTGGGATGAAACAGCCAATCCCATATGAGCTTTCAGAGCCTTTTTTAAAAAAGGCATTGAGTGCTACAAAGGAAGCTGTAGAACTTAAGAAGATGCATGGGCTTAGTATGGGGTTTCTCCAATGGCTGATGCTTGGAGTGATAGGAAGAGAAGAAGTCAAATGAATTTGCTTGTGAATTGTCCAGTAGGGACCATTTTTTTGAGGTCTATTGATGCCTCTGATCATATCCATGATGGCCATTACATATTTCAAGTGATAGAGAAAGGAATTCAGGAGGTTGGGGAGCATTTTGTTGTACAGGTTGTCACAGACAATGCTGCTTCTAATGTTGCTGCATCTAATTTGTTGCGCATAGCTTATCCTAGAATCTTTTGGACACCATGTGCAGCACATTGTATAGACCTTATGCTGGAGGTTCTTGGCGGTTTAACCGAAATATCAGGTGCAGTGAAGAAGACCAAGTATGTTACAAATTTCATTTATAGCCACCATATCACCCTTAGCATGATACGTACCTTTACAAAGAAGAAAGAGATTCTGAGGCCTGGGGTCACGCGATTGGCGACTTGGTACTTATGCCTAGATAACATACATTCGAGGAGATTGCAGTTGAGGCAAATGTTTACTTCGGATGAGTTGAGAGCATGCAAGTAGTCTAAGGCTTAGGTTGGGAAGAAGGTGAGAGATATTATACTTTCTAAGGCTTTTTGGGGAGGGGTGAAGGATGCTCTTAAGGTATTTTTCCTCTTATCAAAGTCCTTCACATGGTTGATAGTGACAAGTCTTCTATGGGCTACATATATGATGCTATGGAGAAATGCAAAAGAGAGATAGCCCAAAATTTCAATGATGAAGAAATCCACTACCAGCTACATCGCCCATTGCATGCAGCTGGTTATTACTTGAACCCCGTTTTTTTTTATATTGACAAGGATATATAAGCAAATGACACAATTATGAACAAATTTAATGAGTGTATAGAGGTGCTAGTCCCTGATCCTGATATGTAGGATATTATATGCGTTGATGAGCTGATAAATTACAAGTTCACATTAAAGTCTTTTGGGAGTCCAATGGCGATGAGGCAAATGACCAAAATTAATCTAGATATTGAATATTATTATATTAATAATATTCTTAAGTTCATCTTCATCAAGTTCAATTGTTCAAGTAATCAAGTATTTCTATTATTTATTTATGATTGTTTTTTATTTCTTTGCAGCCCATTGGTGGAGCCAACATGGGCGTAGTTGTTCAAATTTACAAAAGTTGGCCATTCGGATTTTAAACCTAACCACGTCTTCATCCGGTTGAGAGCGCAATTGGAGTATTTTTGAAGGGGTAAGGCCGTAAGGGTAATATGTATAATTTTATAGATAATACATGAACCATAGATTTTAGATTTTAATTAGTTCACTTTCATTTGATTTTGTTAGGTTCATACAAAGAAAAAGAACATGTTTGAATCAAAGAAGCTCAATGACCTTGTCTATGTCGAGTACAATCGATTCTTGAAGGATATATTTGCTAAGAGAGATAATAGAGACCCCATCATATAAAAAAATATGGACAATGCTATGGAGTGGTTAGTTGATGATGATGAGGTCGAGGGGCATGAAGGATTGACATGGGACATGGTCGTGGATGCTTTAGGGACATTAGCTGACCCTTCTAGGGCTACTAGAGCTTCTGCACAGAGATCAAGGGTGGAGGAAGAGGAGGCAAATTCACAAGAGACGGAGGAAGACGAGTCGCAATATGTCGAGGAGGGTGACGACTCTGATGAATATGATGCCAATGTAGCTGACCCAAGATTTTCTGATGATGAATGAATGTTGATTATTGAATAATTATTAAACTTTGTTACTTTGAAGTTTGAACTTTGATTGAAGTGTTGTGTATTGAACATTGGAACTATTGAAGATTCTTTTGAGTTTTCAAGTATTACTTTCATAGTTTTATAATTTGGTTGGTTGGAATATTTTAAGCTTTAATTGGATATGGATTATGGAGTATGAATCGTCTAATGGATTATGGTTGTGCGCTAAATTCTAATATGTAGTATAATTTGAATATAACTGATAGTCTGATACTCAAATAACTGCAGAATCCTTATTTGGATTCAACTTGGCCACCCAGGTTCTGGGCGCCCGCCTAGGCGTTAGGCGTCCTGGACCCCCCAATCCGCTTAGGAACCGCCTAACGCTTTTTGAAACATTGCACTTAACAAATGGATGAACTTATTTTTCAGTACCATGGCATATAACATGAACAAAACTCATACACCGAAAAATTAAATGAGGAATTGTAAACAAAGGTCTATTAGGAAAGAGTAAAGAGTGTGGTGATTTTCCCTTAAAAATAGAGGAAGGCATGCAATTTATCAAATAACAAGCAGCCAATATAGAATCTCCCCAGTACATTTTTGGCACATGCATATTTTACAGCAAAGCTTGAGTTTACTTCTATTATATCATGAATTTTCCTCTCTGTTAACCCATTTTGTGGAGGTGTGTGTGCACACGATGATTGATGCAAAATATCATGTGTGGTTGATTATTTCTAAAAATCTTGAGATAAATATTTTCTAGCATTATCTGATCGCAAAATACAAACATCCTTTCTAAACTGAGAATGAATTTCTTTATAAAACACTTGAAAAATGGACAATGCCTCAGACCTCTCTTTCATTAAATATATCCATGTTATCCGAGAGAAATCATCCCCAAGGATTAAAAAATATTTGTAATCAAATAGACTTTGAACTTAAGAGGCCCCAAATATTTGAATGAACGATTGCAAAAGGAACGTACATTCGTTTATTGACTATTGGGTGGAAGGAAATCCTATGATGCTTGCTTAACTTACAAGCCTCACATTCTAGGGTTGACAAATACTCTAATGAAGGAACTAATAACTTCAGGTTATTTATAGATGGATGACCAAGCCAGCAATGCCATTGAAGGGGAGAAACACGAGAATGAAGAGCAGCACCAACAAGACTATGATCATGATAGTAGAGTTCTCCAGACTCATGACTACCACCGATCATCTACTTCGTCTTTAGATCTTGAAAAACACAATGTGAAGGATAGAAAGTCATTGAGCGCTAAAGATATTTGGTTAATTTACTGACTGACAACAAACTAAATGGAAACTTTGGAATATAGAGAACATATGACAATGAAAATGAATGAGTAGGACAAACAATGCCTTTCCCAGACAAACTAGACAAAGAGCCATCAGCCAATATAACAGAACCATTGGAATCTAATTGATTGAATTAGACCATGTCTACATCCTCTACCTCTTCCACCACGATTTGAATTCCAGCCTATATGTACAGTTGAATTACTTTTTGACAATAAAACATGATGACAATCTTCAGCTGATGATTTTTCCAATGAGGGTTTAAGGTTGAATAATGTTTCATGTTGCAACAATAATGGCTGCAATTCATGTAATGAGGGAAATGGGGTCTTCATCATCACATATGAAAGAAACTCTTTATACTCATCCCCTAAACCTCTCGAAATAGAATGGACTCTCTTCCCTTTCACTTAGGGGATCTTGCACCATAGCAAGCTGTTCACATAGGGATTTTATTTTGGTATAGAACTAATGCTGAGATGTTATATGTTTTAAGAGAATGAAGCTCATTTCAAAGTTGCATAATTAGGGCTTTTGCTTAATGGAAAAATATCTCATGAAGGGCTCCCAGAATGCTGCGACAATTGGTAAATTGACTACTTGAGGAATGAGTTCCTTTGAAAGAGTGGAACAAATCCAACTAATGAGGTTCTAGTCCTTAAATACCCAATCGTCTCACACAGGGTTGGATTGAGCAACTTTCTTAATTTTTCCATCTTCACTAATCGCTTCTTTTGTAAGAAAATGAATTGGAGACTTTGATGAATCCATCAATGTGCGCCAATTACCATTGGCCTCTTATAAAAGTTAGAGCTAAACCTTTCCAACTAAAATAAATTGAGGAATTGTGTTTAAGAAGTATGTATTGAGAATTAGGAAGACTAATAGACGTAAAAGAAAATGATAAGGCCATTGTTAGCAGAATAAGAAAAGGCAATAGAGCAAAAGATTTCAAGGAAGATGAAATAAGGGAACACAACTAGCAATTAAGTTTTGATGAGCATGAGAGAGAAAAACAATTAGGGGTTTGGGCTAGGTTTCGTGAACCAAGAAGGAGAACAATAGTTAGGATTTTCTCTATTTTTTAAAGAGAGAGAAATAGATTGTGATGAGCAGTATTGTTGATTTCAGATGAGGTCTAGGGTTTTATATTGGATAAAGAGAGAATCAAGAGTTTTGTTGTTGATTTATTGGGCTTTGAAAGAAAAATAGCATGAATAATAGAATGAATAAATAGCGTGAACAATAGCACAACCCATAGAAAGAACAATAGTGTGTACAGTAGGTGCCCCCAAAATGGACGAAATATGAGAGAAAGATTAGGGTTTAGGAAAGGAGGACAAGGATGATGAAAGACGGTAAAGATGAATAAGGAAAGACTAGGGCTTTGAAGATAGAGATAATGAATCATTAAGAAGAAGAATATATGAGTTACCTTGATTAAAGTTGACCACATTGAGAGCATATTCAAACCTCTCTTTGATACCATGAAAAACATAGAGAAGAAGAGAAAAAAGGTATGCACTATTCTCCCATGACAACACACACTAGTGCAGTGCCGTAATTCTTATATTATATTATAAATAAGGTCATATCTTGAGTACGTATCGATATCCCTTATACATCACAACAAAAGATGTTACAATATATAAACCACTTAAAATACACACAAACTACAGAATCGCCCTTCATTGCATTCTAATAATTGTTACCAACCCTCACATGGTGAGCATCAAGGCGTCAATTCACACACTCGTACTGTCCTATGAGCCTCATCAGTTCCCCAAATACCGATCAAACCTCACAATGATAACCTCATCCTTCACAATGAGGTCTTATGCCTTGCTTACCCACGAGGGATTTTGTCCTTTTCACATGATATCCATTAACATTACACATTACACCAAAGGAAAAAATTACATAGGACAGATAATATATGAAAATCAGGGGCCAGGAGGTTTATCATGGTTGATTCGAGGGATTATACCCATGAGGGAAAAAAAGAGGTTGTTCATACTCAAAACATACATGAATAATGCGGACTTGGCAGCCTCGAAACCTAGCTGGCCCAAATAGTGGGGCATTAGCTTTGTACTGTCTTGGGTGTTTTTTGATGTTTAGGTAGGTTGACAAAATCTCCCCAATTGAACTATAAAACAATTATAAGTATAAAAAAGCTACTTCAAGGGGCTTTTGTATGTACTGTGTTATACAATTGAACTATTTTAAACTCATATTAATGAATTTGAAACTCAAAATTGAATGCTAAAAGTTTATAAGTTTGGAACTTGCATAAAATTTGTAAAAAATGAATATTCACTTAAACCACATGTCATTACATGCCAAGGTGCGATAGGATCATAGTCAACATTGTACATGACTCGCAAACAAAATCACAGCTCAACAATTCACATCTCACAAAAGTTGAAACTCATTTAAACTCATATTAATGAATTTGAAACTTGAAATTGAATGCTAAAACTTTATAAGTTTGAAACTTTCCTAAAATTTGTAGAAAATTGTGTTAGTCAATGAATGTTCACATAAACCACATGTCATGACATGCCCAGGTACGATAGGATCATATTCAACAATGTACATCACTCGCAAACAAAATCACAGCTCAACAATTCACTTCTGACAAAAGTCAAAACTCAAAAGGCTAGCCAACAAAACTCAAAACTTTCCAACAAATCTCATGAACACAATTTAGTATTTGAATTTGATCAATGTTCCCACAGCATCTCCATCTCCACTAGCGGCTGCATCTGAATTTGATGCATGATGCCAAGCCGGCATCCTAAGAGTTGTCCTCCCCACTCACTCTCCTCAACCTCTTTCTCCAAGATTGAGATCTTGTGGTCCGTATAGGGCTGAGTGGGGTACTAGAAATCTCATGAACTTGGCTCGAGGTCAATTCCACTCAGGGGAATACTTCTTTGCCTCCAGAATTGACCAATCACTGCTGCTATCATCAACATTTTTTATAATAACAGGGATGATTTTCCCTTCGAAGCGCTCTTTTTGTTTTTGATTATTCTAAATAAAAGCAAGGTTGTCCATTCTCTTTTGTTTGAGCCTATTTCTCTTTGTTGTATGTACCTGTGAGATAATGTATTATCACAAGTTAGGGGTAGTAGAAGTCTGGGAACCTAGCATAGATGGACAATGCGTAGGTTAAAAACATACCATCTCGAAAGTGCTAAAGTTGTTGCAGTCACAACCAATTGAGCTGCGAGTCAAACTTGTAATTTGAATAGCCATATACTGCACGTGATGGGCGCTTCCCCCATGATTTGCCCACCATGAAGCTCTATTAAATAAAAATAAATGGAGTGCACAGTTATATTTGACAGTCCAGGTAGTAGATAGAATCATTGACGCTAGAACTAAGTACTCGAATCACAAATCCAAAACAAAGAAGTTTTGAACTTACTCTGATAGATCTTAGTCATCTGTCTTATTGTCAAATCTGTACCAAGTTACCTGATTGAAATTTATACTTATCAGACCCATTGGCACTTGGTTTGGACATCAAGATTAGGGTTCAGTTTCATGTTGCAGATGTTAATTGCATCCATGAATTGACTCTTAGCATGTATCCTATGATCAGTATGGACATATGCACGTTTGAGATAATACCCTAGTAGGTGTGGAATTTTCTCTAGTTGTGAGTTCTTGTTCTCTTCTGTAATTTTCATAAAAAGGACTATATTTATTGTTATTATTGCTAAAATTCTTCTTTATTTCATCCTTGGCGACCTCCATTGACCATTGCCCTACATATGTAATCCTTTGTTGGTTCCCTGTCACTATTTCAATAATGGGTCAAAAGCACATAGGGCATAGAAAACCTCATTCCAGAAATGACTTAACCACCACTTTCCCTTGGGCTCGCTTGGACCATCAGCGTTAGGTCCATTCTTCATATACATACATGGCCCTGAGCTTGTCTTGTTAGCGCTACTACAGATTATAGAAACAAATGCGCGGTCGCAAATCTAGGCACCTAGGCCTCACGAATTCCCTCTCATATGCAAATTTTCTCATATTCGCCATGACAAGGTGAATAATATCTATACAACAAAGTAACATGAGTATTTTTGGACTTTGGAGGCCTAGTTACATAGGCATTTAGAACTCTAGTAAGTTTTAACCTGACTCAAGTTAAAATTTAGTAGCTTTAGTTAGTAAAATTAAAACTAAGAACTTTGGTAACTTAGAAACCAAGAGTTAACTTGACTTAAGTCAAAACTTTGAACTTTACTAAATATTCAAATCAGAAATTCACGATGAAAAATATAAGTTTTGATTTGAACTTACGTAATGTGGCTGTATATATATGGATTTTGATAGTCTTTGCTTTCTTCAATGCCATTTCCAGCACCTTCATCTTGCTAATGCCTCAAGCATGAAGTCTATACAATGTGCCACACAAGGTGGCCAAAAAATGCGTGGCCTCTTCGCCATCAATATATCAAAATGTGGCTGCAGTCATGTCAGTGGCTACTTGGATCATGTGTTGGTCCCTCTCCTTTGCTATACACCGATCCACTACTGTGGATCATGAATCTTATCAGACGCATCAATGAATCTCAAAATCATGTCCCAATGGACAACAATTTATCATCAAGTTCATAGTACTTCCATTTGTCTTATCGGTCTGTGAATCCGTCATCCTGATGACCCTATACATCACCATGCACCCTTGTGAGTCTTCAAAAAGTTATTTGTGAGCTCCACCTCCTTTATTTGCAATGACTCCTTGATAGGGGCACTATACCCTAACCCTGATTGCCCCACTGCTTCCAAGCTAGCTTAGAAGCTCTTTTAGTTGGCATCATTGAGTGGAGTGTCTGCTTGATGGAACCAACTTACTCAAAAAGAGATACTTTATCCTTGTCTTCTTTCTTAAAGTGTCCCTTTATATTGATCTGCCCTCACGATTAGGTGGGGGACTGCAAGAATCTATAAGTCCTCTTGCTCGAGGCCTCTTTTGCCCAAAGGCCCTGCTTAATAGAGCCCCTTCCTCGGCATATACATCTTTCTCTTCTCGTACTTTTCTCGTACTCCATGTATAGCCACACTCCTCATAATGTCATTGTATTTTTTGTTCTCTTCTTTCTACTTTTGAACCCCTTGCAAATGGTCTAGCATCTCTTTCCTAATATCATGTGGCAATTAGTGCATAGAGCTACATCCCCTTCAATGCTGGCCAAATGTTTTTTTAGTCTATTTATGCCGGCATCATATCCTTTGTACAAAAAATAGAGGCTAACCTATTCTTATCATTAGGTTTCTTAGGACATGATCCATATTTCTAACTTAGATCAACTGACCTACTTGAACTAGAATAAGACATTGTCCCAGACCTCGTGATATCACCTACTCAATAAAGCACCATCCAAACCTAAATAGTGCACAACATTCAAGTATTGAAGGAAGTCACCCAATTTTAGTTGAGGGCTTTAGGATGCCAGCAATCAAATTCAAGTAATGAAAAAAATAACCCACTTTTGGAATATATTTTCAAGAAATTTAGTTTTAGAGTATGGGGAGAGTAATCATATAGAAATCTTACTGAATATCACAAAGAAATAGTTCTTAATTTTCTGAAATTTTTATTTTTATTTTATAATTTGACCAGTCTGACTGATGGACTGTCTGGTTTAACCGAACCATTGGAGGCACTGATCCGATGGCTTGTTCTGTTCTAATAACATTGGTTTTTTTTGGCATGACCCTCTTATGCTGTCCTGCACAGTTCTACATGTCCTGTTCATTATTTTTTATTCTTGAGTGTAATTTTCTAGATGAACTGAACTACCATAGTTGGACAACTGATTGCTTCTTTCTGCATGATTGAGTTTCTCACAGATGAGGTGGAGAGTCTTGCTGCTGCAAGAAAGGCAGCGTTGTCTGGTTCGGAGCCATCTGACTCAATTCGAGTATATTTTCTCTTTTGGCAACAATCCTGATGTCAAAGTTTCTCTTCAACTGGCATTAAGCACTCGATTAAACATTTAGGGGATATATTTGTAAATAATGATAATACTTAGTTATACTCATTCATTTTAAATTTTCCAGGTTGTAAATGCCTTGCTCACTCAACTTGACAGGCTGAAATCCTGGCCTAATGTGATTATCCTGACTACATCAAATATAACAGCTGCAATTGGTATGAAACTGCGTCCAAAGAGTAACGCCTTGCAGATCATGTTGTTTGTATATCATTGTTTGGATGCCTTCGCTCATTCAATTAATAATCTCGTGTTTAATTGCAGCATAATTGCATGCATATAAATGTGCGGCAATATGGTCAGTTAAGGCAATATTATTCTCTCGAAGTATGAACTCAAGTCATTTATAGATTGGTTCTTCACTCAAGGATTTTGTCGAAGATAGTATTGCGTTTCGACGGGCATAGATTTACTCTTCTTGCCCATGCAAACACATATGACATATCCGTTGATAATGAGAGAGGTCCATGTTGATCAATTCTTGCTTCATTCAAATATGTATAAATAACCATTATCTCCCCTGATTGAATTGGAGAATTCCTTCCACCCATTCAAGATCGGGATTTCCTAAAGAATTGCCATCGAAATTATTTTGTTCTAAGATGGGTGAGGACCTTAGGTAGGCAGCTAATGTAAAACTTTACCAAAACTTTTTCATGAATCCTGAGTCTATGATATCTACTTATGATAGGGCTCCATAGCCGACAAGCTGTTCCAGAACCCGATAAAATGAGAAATAAACGAGGATTAGCAAGGATGTTCCCCAAAAGCGACGCGTTGCAGCACCCGATTGTGGTGAAAAGTAAGCAAGGGTTCCTGCGACATTCTAGACGAGCGTAGTTAAATAAGCTAGTTTAAGAGATAAAATTCACTTAGCTATATGGAATGTAGGAACACTTACAGGTAGGAGCATGGAGTTAGTGGATATAATGGGACGACTGAGAGTTAACATAGCTGGTCTGCAAGAAACTAAGTGAAAAGGAGAAAAAACTAAGGAAATAGAAGGGTATAAACTTTGGTATACAAGAAAGGATAATAATAGAAATGACATAGGCATAATAGTAGACAAAGATTTAAAAGATAAAGTAGTTAATTTCAAGAGAGTAGGTGATAGGCTCCTACTAATTAAACTTTATTAGGGGAAGAGGTAATTAACATAATTAGTGCTCATTTTTCAAAAATTCCGCCTCCCAACCGCCTAAACGAAAAATTTCAAAAAATGTCTAGGCGCTGTTTGGGTGGTGGAATTATGCGACCTGTCTCTGAGACCCGCCTAGGCGGGCAAGGTGCCGTCTAGGCACTACAGTTTGGGTGCCTAGCTAGGCACCGCCAAGTGACAGTTTGCAGAAAGGTGAGAAAAGCAGTAGATGAGGGTAAAAAAAATGTCATTTTGCCCCCAAAAAGGGGGGAAAAGGGTTTTGGGGGGTATTCTAAACCCCCAAAACAAAAACTGTGGCTTTTAGGGTGAGAAAAACTCCCCAAAAAACTACTCTTTTATTATTTTATCGAAAGATCAATAAAGTTTTGATTTTGCGATTTCTTCCCAAAACAAAGGCAATAGTTCGTGGGTGGATTTAGAGCTTCTAGTATTTGATTTGAGGACTTTTGGCGACCCATTAGACGAAGTTTGCACTGACATCGATTTGATTTTAATATTTTAAAATATTATCATATTTGAAAGAGGGTTTTGATCTTATTTTGCTACAACATATTACGTTGTGAATCATTTGTTTTTTCTTTTACGATATATTTAAATGTTTGGTTGATGATTTGATGTATTTGTTTTTTAATTTTGCCTTGTTGATTTTGTGTATTGTCTCTAGTCTAGACTTCTATTTTCCAATAATATTTGGGATTGCAAGCATTTTAATGTCTTACAAGTTACAATCTCTTTGAGACTTGTGTCTGTAAATCTGTTATGTGATTATACTATTACATTTTCGTCTATTTTACAAGGAGTTTGGGGCTCTAAAATCGCCCTAAAAACTCCCAAAGACTTAAAACCATGAGCTAAGAATTCCCCAGTTTTTTTTGTTTGGGGCGGGGGAGGGGGTTCAATTTTGGTGAGGGCACCTTGTCTCTGGACGGGCGTCTAGGCGGCCAGGCACCGAAAATTCCTAGGCGCTTGAATCCACATTTTGAACTTTGTTAGTGCTTATATTCCACAACCAGGACAAGAGGATAGAATTAAGAGAGATTTTTTGGAGGACATGGATGGACTAGTCTAAGACATATTACATGGAGAAAGGACCTTTTTAGGGGGGACATAAATAGACATATAGGGAAGGATAATAGAGGATATGAAGGGGTATAGGGGATATGAGATGGGTGAGGCTATTCTAGATTTTCCTATGGCCTAGCAAGAGCAAACACTTTAAAAAGCAAAATGATCTTTTAATAATCTGTAAAACTGGGTTACATAAATGGCATATAGACTTCTTCTAGTTAAGAAGTTAGATTAACCATCATGTAATGACTGTAAGGTTATAGAAAAATAGAGTTTGACTGCCCAACATAGGCTTGTAGTTATGGATATCTGCATAAAGGTACGGAAGAGAAGGGGTGAAATTAATAGGTGTCCAAGATCTTTGTGGTGGAATTTGTTGGGGTTATGTGGCCATTGTAAGGCCTTATAAAAGCATATACTGAATTTATATTGTGATATATTGGCTCCAGTAGCAGTGTGGTCCACTTTTGGATTGAGGTATTTTTGATGCCAAGACAGACCTGAGCTTTGATTGGCTTTGGCTCAATGTAATGTTTAAAAACCCGTACGCTTGGGCATTGTGTGAAGACAACCGATAAGGGGTTTTGATGTGGGGTTATCCCTTGATGAGGTTGGAAATATGCTTAGGATAGTCGGCCATAGATTTGCTGTGTGTGATGGATGGCCTGAGTGGACAAGGGCTTAAATCCTCATCATTACTATTACATCACATGTACATTTGATAGTCGTTTGGGAAGCGACCCTTTTGGATAAGGATGTGTGACATGTACATGTGTAGAAGAGATAACTCCCTTCAATACTGGACTGTTTGGAAAGACTCATGGAGCATGCTGCTGAAATAGGGCTTGAACTTGTCTTCAGGAAGGGACCTGTAATCCATGGTTTAGGATCATATCTCTTTCACTCTATTGTCTAACTTTGATAGTCCAAATCATGGACTTCTATGAGTGGTTGTGGGTCATGGGAACTGTTGGGTCAATTTGAGAAGGGGCAGTGAGATACGATCTCTATAGAGGATGGAGTCGTCAGTATATTTGTTGTGATCGTAACTCTATGGATCCAATTTCAATCAAATCTTTTTAGATATGTTTAAATATGTAGTAATTATTTTTTAGATAACTAAAATGAATTTTTGGACCTCTCTAAGTATTTTATTTTATTTAGAAATGATTTTAACTAAGTAAAACTCAATTTTCTGGGTTTATTTTAATCATAGGGAAAAATAAAACATTTAAATTTTTTATAAAATTGTTTTATTATTTGAAATTATGTTTAAAGTATTTGGGGCCTCATTGGGGTACATTGGGCCCACCATGTGTGGTGCCCACATGGCTACCCTAGGGGTGGTGTTCCCCACCTCCTAAACGTTCCTAATTTGAAAGATGGCAATTATATCATATGTTAACTTGATATTTTAAGAAACATTTTTTGTAGAGATTTTGATTGATTTCAAAATCGGAAAGTGTAAGAAATTAATAGTGATTGATTTCAAAGTAGGAAGGTGTAAGAAATTTATTGTGATTGATTTATAAATTTCTATTGGATGGGAATGGAGCTATGGATACTAAGGGATAATGATTCAACCTCTTCCCTTTCATCCAAATAGCTGATCCAAGTGATGAATGAATGAAATCTCTTGACCCCACAAGTTTTCAAGATTAAAGGTCTTGATTAAGTCTCACAAAGATGGCAAAACCCTAACCCTAAAAACCCTAGCCTTTATTCAAAATAAACTAGCTCTGAGTGGGGCTCATGCTCAAGACTTGACATCTCTCTCTCTCTAAGCATCAAGGAGTGAAATGGCACTCTCTAAATCTATCTCTTCTTCTCTCTCTAAGCTTTAGGGTTTATAAAAAAAAATAAACTAAGGGGTGGCATGCCCAAGCCCCATAGCCTAGTCGTAGGTTTTGGTATTATGTTCATATGTTAAGCCTTGGTCAAGCATGTCCCATGTTATGTTCTCTGTTGGTTTTTACCTTGGCTTTCCAAATTTGTGAGGCAAGTTCTTGAACCAAGATCCTGTGTGCCATTCGTGGAGGAGATTCGGTGTGGGGTGTGCTAAGTCATTGGGGGTGACCCGAGGCAAGGTATAAAGATATTCTCTTTTTTTATGCTCTTATGATTCAATTGCATCTCTATTTCCAGATCTGTACCATGAATGTATTTGTGTTTTAATGGCAAGCAAGTAAGAGTCTTTGGTGTTTTATATGTCTCACATATTGTATTGGACACTTGTGAGTGACTAGGGCAGCAATACTAAAGAAAAAGGTAGAAAATTTTTGATCGATATTGATTTGCTCGGTCACATAGTCCACCTTTCATAATTGGAACAATGAGGTAGCGATTAACTAGCTAAAGTAGGAAAATAAAACTTTGAGCATGAGGGCAATGTTATATAGAATGAAATGACTGACTGTATTAAGAAAGTGGCAAAATATGTCTCAGGAGAAATAAGAGGGAAAAAAAATTTTGATAAAAAAATATGGTGGTGGAGTGATGAGGTTCAGATAACCATTAGCGAAAAGCAATCATGTTATAAAACTTGATAATATAATAGAAAGGGTCAAGACTTAGAAGAATATAAAATGCAAAGAAAAATGCTAAAAAAGTAGTGAGTAAAGCTAAACTTAAGGCATATGATAATCTATACAATAAACTGGGGATATGTAAGACTAAACGTAAGGCAAATAGTGATTTGTATAGTAAACGGGGAACAAGAAAGGGTGAAAAAGATGTCTTCAAATTAACAAAAATGAGAGAGAAAAGGTATAGGGATCTAGATTTTATTAATTACATTAAGATTGTGAATCAAAGGGTCTTGGTGAAGGATGAAGAGGTCAACGAAAGGTGGATAGTTTATTTTAAAAAATGAATACAATGGGAATAAAGAGAATGTTAGATGAATGGAGGAAAAACACAATGGTACCTATTTACATAAATGTAGGAGACATATGTAATTACACGTTGAGGGATCAAACTTACGAGGCACAATATGAAGTTGTGGGAGAGAGTGATTGAGCAACGACTAAAGAATTAAACGTGTAAAGTCAATAACTGAGGCTATTTTTTTACTGAGACAACTGATTGAGAAGTTTAGGACGACAGGAAATGACCTCCACATGGTCTTTATTGATATAGAGAAAGCTTATGATAGACTACCTCGAGATTTGATTTGGTGCGTGTTGGAAAAGAAAAGAGTCTTCAGACATTGCAGCGACTTGGTGAGAGATGTGTACTAGGGTGCTCTAACTAGTGTATGTGCAACTAATAGAGAGACGAGTCAGTTTCCAGTGACAACAGGTCTACATCAGGGGTTAGCATTGAGCCCATGCTTTTTTGTCTTAGTTATGGACGACCTAATTAGTTACCTACAAGATGAGGTACCATGGTGCATGTTATTTGTAGTTGACATAGTTTTGATCAATGAGACCTGAAATGATGTCTACACAAAGTTAGAACTTTGGAGGGTCGTTCTAGAATCTACAGGTTTTAAAATTTGTTAGACTAAGATAAAATAAATGGAATGCAAGTTTAGTGATAATAGCACTAGAGATGATGAAGTAGTTAAGATTGACGGCTAAGAAATATTGAAAGAGCACACGCTCGATATCTTGTCGATAATCCAGGAAAATAGAGAGGTTGAGGAGCATGTTGCACATAGAATTACGTTTGGGTGGACGAAGTGGAGTTGTGCAATCGGAGTTTGATGTGATCGCCACATATACCAATGAAGCTGAAAGGCAAGTTCTATAGGATATCTATGAGACTATTTTTGCTTTATGGGATGGCATGTTAGGTGGTCAAGAAACAACATACCCATAGAATGAGTATAGTTGAGATGAGGATGTTGAGATGGATGTATGGCAAGAGAAAGAAGAGATAGAATTTGAAATGAATACATTTGAGATAATTTAGGTGTGGCACTAATAGGCACTAAGATAAGAGAAAGTAGGCTTAGGTGGGTTGGCCATGTATGGCGCAGACTCAGTACAAGTCCAGTTAAGAGGTGCAAGTTCATTTAAGTGGAAGGCTAAAAAAAGGTCAAAGGGTTGACAAAAAAGAACATGGTTGGAAGTAATGAAAAAAGATACCTTAATAATGCAAAATGGCAGACCAGAATTCGTGTAGCTGATCTCAGTTAGTTGGGAAAACGCTCTGATGATGATGAGTTTTGATATCTTTAGGGGCCAATTTCTAGTTATAATGTCGGCTTCATTTAGGGATGTGATTGTATGTTATAGACTTCCATTGGCTTTGCAGATTGGAGGCGTGGTAGTCCTTGAACTATTTTAAAGTAAGAATCCATGATATAACGAGCGTTGAATTTGATCTTTTGTCTTCAATGGGCTTGTGGCTAAGCTTTGTAGTATATATTGTTTCTTTCTAAACATAGAGATCGTGAAACGACTGAACATGCCAAAATTTGAGAACATGACCTTTTTCTTCTTTACAGTGCTAAACTTTCTTGGCTCGGCTTATTGCGAAAATGCTCGTCATTAGGGCCACACTTTAAAAAATAACATTTCTTATTTTAAATAACTTGCATCTCAGTTGATCTATTTTGTAATCCAAATGGAGCCTTAGTATCCAATAAAGAGTGGGGTCTCAAGTGCAACCACTACTGAAACAATGATTTCATAGTTGGCCTAGTGATCCATGAGAACTAAAGAGTTCGAGGAAGGGGGATCAAATTTCAGCTGTAATGTTGCAGTGTAGGAAAATAGATGATGGTACTCTCCTAGGTTTTACACTTGGTGTATAGGGTAAGCATCTAGAGCCCTTGATTGAAAGGTGGACTATGTGATCGAGCAAGTCAAGACCAATTAAATTTTTTCTATCTTTTTCTTATTGTATTGCCACTCAAATCACTCACAAGTATCCGTATACAATATGAACCAAATAAAATTGCCAAGGACTCTCACTTACTTGTCACTAAAATGAAAATACCATCAAGACACAGATATGAAAATAAAGATGCATTGGAATCAAAAGAACTCTAACTAAGATAATACTTATACCTTGCCTCAGGTCACCCCCAAGGACTTAGCACACCCCACACCTGGTCTCCTCCACCAATAGCACATTGGATCTAGGTCTAAGAACTTGTCTTGCAAATTTAGGAAACCTAGGCAAAAACAAACAGAGAGCATAACATGAGATATGCTTGACTAAGGCTCAACACATGGGCTAGGCTATGTGGCTTGAGCGTGCCACCCCTTGGCTTAGTTTTCTTTCGTAAACCCTAAAGTTTTAATAGAGAAAAAGAGAGATATTTAGCATGGCATGCCACTCCTTGAAGCTTAGAGAGAGAGAGAGAGATGTCAAGTGTAGAGTATGAGCCCCATCCTTTGCTAATTTATATAGAACAAAGGCTAGGGTTTCTAGGGTTAGACTTTTGCCATCTTTGTGAGACTTAATCTTAACTTTTGATCTTGGAAACCTCTGGGGTGAAGAGATTTCATCCATTCTTCATTTGAATCAGCCATCATGATTAAAGGGATGAGGTGGAATCATTATCCCTCAGTTTCCATAACTCCATTCCTATCAATATTGTGCAAAGGATGTAATAAATCAATCACTATTAATTTCTTACACGTTCTTATTTTGAAATCAATCACAATTAATGTCTAACACTTTTTTATTTTGAAATCAATCAAAATATCTATACAAAAGGTTTTCTAAAATATCAAGGCAACTTATGGCATATGGCATCTTTCAATTTAGGAAAGTTTTAGGACATGGGGCACACCACCCATGGGGAGTCCATGTGGTCCCCACGACCCATAATATGGTAAGCCCAATGTACCCCAATGGGCCCCCAAATACTTTAAACATAATTTCAGATAATAAAATAATTTTATAAAACTTTTAAAAATTTTATTTTTCTCTAAGATTAAAATAAATTCAGAAAATTGAATTTTCTTTAGTTAAAAATTATTTCTCAATAAAATAAAATACTTAGAGGTCTAAAAATTCATTTTAATTATCTGAAAAATAATTAAAATATATTTAAAACATATGTAAGAAGATTTGATGGGAATTGGATCCATTGAGTTAAGATTATGATAAATATACTGTGGAGTCCATGCTCTTTAGAGACCGTGTCTCACTGCACTTTGTTAAACTGACCCAATAGTTCCCATGAACCACAACCTCTCGTAGGGATTCGTAATTGGACTATTAAAGTCAACCAACAAAGGGAGGAAAATACGATTTGAGACCGTGGATTACTGGTCCATCCCTGAGGACATGTCCAGGCCCCATTTCAGCAGTTTACTCCATGGGTCCTTCCAACTCAATCCAGTATTGCTGGGAGTCATCTCTTTTGTACATGTACCCATCACACACCCTTATCCAAAAAGGCTGCTTCCTGGAAGGCTATCTAGTGTACTTGTCGTGTGATGGTAATGATGAGAATTTAAGCCTTGTTCTCTCAAGCCATCCATCACATACGGGGTCAAATCCATGGCTTCTTACCAACTGTCCTAGGCACATTTCCGACCTCATCGAGGGAGAACCCCACATCGAAAACCTTTATCGGTTGTGTTCACATAATTCCCAGGACTACGGGTTTTTAAGCATTACATTTAGCCATAGCTAGTTAAAGCTCGGGTGTGTCCAAACATCAGAAATGCTTCGTAGTCCAATGTGGACTACACTCCCACTGCAGCCAACATTGCGTTATATGTTTTATTACATACTCTCATAAAACCTTTAAATAGCCACACAACCCCAATATTGATGTTGCTAATGGCGATGATTATCACTGTCCAAAGTTGCAAGCCATATAAAATCTTGAGATTTGGACAATGCCTAGTGGTTGAGTTCAGCAACTTAGGCTTTTGGGTCTGTATCTGGCTACAAGGCTAAGGAAGTGCTCAAAAGCTGAGCCATGATGTTGCTTCTGAAACAGAGGTCAATTTAGTGGAATTGATCCCAAAACGTAGTAGGCAAGCCAATAATTAGCATAATGATAGTAGCCCTGCCACTAGTTATCATAGTACTAATAGCCTTCTAGTGTTTAATGGCTACAAAATATGCCTTGGTGGCTGTGCAAAACCTCTGTCATCTTGAGGTGCTATTTTTAAAAAAATATGCATGTATGTGCTGTTCAGATGCACATATATGTAGATAGTAATGTTGATTTTGTATTCTTTTTTCTTTTTTTTTTTTCATTTATATTTATACTAACTGGATATGGCCTTTAATAGAGCAAAATCAAGAACCAAGATTTGTGTACTCGACCCCAATTAATTGAGAAATTCTAAAATGATGATGATGATGATATATATGTATACTAGCTATGCTTTTATGCAAACATATTCACATGAATGTTGAAACACATTCAAAACTTAAAATCATTGAAAATTTTGAATCTTTGAATAACTGACATAGTGAAAATAAACATTGTCCGTAGTGTATTAGTCCATAGATGCATAGTTTCGTAGTTGAGTGGATCTTGGTCATGGGGTGGCAATACCCTCTTGGAATCTCGCTCTAGCGATGCAGAAGCTAGTGCCAGAGTGGAACGCGCTTGCTCCTATTAAGGGATAGGGATCTTATTTCTTAACTTAAAGGGATCTTAGTCCTTGACTAACAAGGATCTTAATCCCTACGAATGGGGGAGACGCGAGTGCTTTCCTTATTTGAAGGGATCAATTAAGTCCTTGAGTGACAAGGGTCTTAAACCCTATGGATGGGGGATCGCACCCCTATCTTTTAAGATGGGGGGCTTTCCTTATTTAAAGGATCTCAATCCCAAGGGTGTTTCAATGTTCTTTGAAATTTAATCTCCGTGTCTTGGGTATTATTATTATTATCATATATATATTTTATTTTCTTTCAAACTATTGTTGATCTATTAGCCACTTATGTAGCATGTGCAATATTTGCTCATTGTTTTTATGCTGATGGCTTGCACCAATGGTAGAAAACTTAGGGGGTCTCCAAACCTTTATGGTCTTGACTCTTGAAGTATAGCTACATAAATTGGAGTTTGCAAACTCCCTTGAATTACTCTGTAGCCTATCTTGTTAGAAATAAGCTTGATTTTGGTTAAGGAATTTTGGTAATAAGCTTTATTTTGGTTAAGGGTATTTTGGGAAATTTATATGAAGGGAAATTTTGGAATGTTGTAATAAAATTGTATAGAGTTCCAAGGTCATAATTCCAAGATTGAGAGCGAGGAGTCCAAAGCGTGCAAGTTTGAATTTGGAATGAGTAAAGTCTAGAATTTTCTTCTATATTCGTCCAAGCAAATAGGGTGTATGTTACGAGAGAGAAAACATCACTAGAAAGGTTTAGAAAGAGTCTAGAAAGGTCCTAAGAGGTCTATATATCCATGTACTATGTTTTTGTACGAGAGTGAAGAAATTGTGTTGATTTGATCTCTTTTGTGTGCATAAAGTACAAGTTAAAAAAGTAAGCGTTCTTCCTCCCTACTTCCAACAAGTTGTATTAGAGCCAAAGTGTTAAAAAATGGCCTGCTTGATCCAACCACAAATTTCCCTTTTCACCAAAGACAAATATGAGAACTGGAGTATTCGAATGAAGGCATTGTTGAAGTTTCAATATGCTTGAGATGTCCGGCAACCCTTTTAGAAGAAGTCGCTTTGGATAAAAGTCAAAGAAGTGCGCTAAAGGAGTTGAGACGAGAGCTCTCTTTCTTATTTATTAAGGAATTGATGAGAGCACTTTTAAGAAAGTTTCTTCCATTGCAAATTCAAAGAAGGTATGGGAGATTCTTTGAAGTTCTTTCAAAGGAATTGCAAATGTGAAAAAAGTGCACCTTCAAACTCTTAGGGCCGAGTTTGTGTTATTACATATGAATGAGTCCGAAAATATTACAGAATACTTCTCAAAGGTCGTGGTTGTTGTAAACCAATTGAGAAGAAATGGAGAAAATATAGATGATTTATAAAAATGGAGAAAATATAGACGATTTATGAAAATGGAGAAAATACTATGGTCACTAGATCGTAAGTATGAGCACATTGTTGTAGCCATTGAAGAATTAAATGATTTAGAGGCTATGATTATAGATCAACTCATGGGTTCCTCATAAGCTCTTGAACAAATATTGTAAAAAAAGTCTCAAAATACGTTGGAGCATGCAGTGCAAATGAAGCTTACAATGAAAGAAGAGAATGAAGAATTTCCTAGAGGAAGATGCTAAAGACGTTGTGGCAATGGAAGGAGAGGACGTGGAAGAGGCAACTTTAGCAACGGAGGTATCAGAGACCAAAGCCCACAAGCTTGAAGAGGACGAGGAAGAGGAATTTTTTCAAGGCCATATAATCATTCGAGGTATAGAGAATCTACTATTCAATATTATAATTGCAAAAAATATGGCCATTATAATTTCGAGTGTAGGTATTGCTATCAAAATGTTGTATTTAAAAAAGTAAATTTTGTTGAAAAGAAAAATGATGAAGAGCCAATTTTATTATTCGCTTATAATGATAATAAAGAGAATCAAATGGATACTTGGTATCTTGACACCGGTGTGAGCAACCACATGTGTGGTAAACATGAGTTGTTTGTGGAGTTAGAATGAATTAAATCATGGGTATGTGACATTTGGAGAGTTATCGAAGAGACCTGTAAAAGCAAAGCTAAATTTTGATGCAAATGGAAAATGGTGGTAATGAAATTGTTTATGGTGTATATTATGTGTGCCAAATGAAAAATGACATTATGAGTGGGGGGAATTATTAGAAAGGGCTATAATATTTTTATGAAAAATGTCGCGTTTACTTAAGGGACCAAAGAAACAAAGATTGCCAAAGTGACTATGACTAAAAATAGAATGTTTCCAATGACTATTAAAAGTGAAAATGTGAAATGCCTCAAATCGATTTTGAATGATGATTCATGGCTATGTCATATTCGTTTGGGGCATCTTAACTTTGGTGGCTTGATATTGTTGTCACAAACTAAAAGGGTGAATGGTTCACCATGGATAACGCAAACGAATGGTGTATGTGGAGGGTGCATTGTAGGAAAGCAACATCGAGAAAGCTTCAAGAGTGGAAAATCAAGGAAAGCATAGGAGCCTCTCCAACTCGTGCATACGGATTTGTGTGGACCGCTTGAACCCTTTTCACTTGAAAAATTTTGGTATTTTCTAACCATTATTGATGATTATAGTAGCAAAACATGGGTTTATTTTCTTAAAAAGAAAAATCGGAAGTTTTTGAAGTATTTAAGGAATTCAAAGCTTTTGTTTAAAAACAAAGTGGTTTTGAAATTAAAGTGATAAGATCGGATAAAGGTGGAGAATACAATTCTAATGCTTTCCAAGTTTTGTAAAGAACATGGAATTTGCCACCAAATGGCCACATCCTACACACAACAACAAAAGGGGTGGCTGAAAGAAGAAATAGAACGATTTTGAATATGGAAAGATGCATGTCAAAAGAGAAAGAAGTGCCAAAGGAATTTTGGGTCGAGACCTTTGCTTGTGTAGTATATTTGTTGAACAAATATCCAATAAATGGTTTATGGTATAAGACACCAGAAGAAGCTTGGAGCTCCTACAAGCCAAATGTAGAGAATCTAAGCATATTTGGGTGTGGCTTTTGCTAGAATTCCCGAAGAAAAATGGGCAAAGCTTGATGACAAAGGAGAGAAATGTGTATTCATAGACTATGGAGAATATGCAAAGGGTTACAAGTTGTACAATCTCGTCACTAAAAAGGTATTCATGAGTAGAGCTATGATCTTTAATGCAAATGGAGTATGGGATTGGAAAAATAATCAAGAAAAGAAAATTATTGAGGTTGATGAAGTGGAGGATAAGGAAAAAGTTGAGCATCATGAAGGTTCTTTGAGTCCTATTCATATTTCTTTTTCTTGTGTCCAATCTACTTCTTTGATAAGTAGCTCATCTCATGGGCTCCTAAAAACAAAAAGGCTTCAAGAAATTTATTGTTTTACTCCTAGGCTAGATCTTGAAAATAAAGATCTCACATTACTTTTTCTTATGCAGATTTGGATCCTATTTGTTTGATGAAACATGTAAAAGTAATGTGTGGAAAAAGGGTTTGGATGAAGAGATTGAAGTAATTTAGAGGAATGACATGGGAACTTACAACACTTCTTACGAGCCACAAAGCCATTTGTGTGAAATGGATCGACAAGACAAAGATAAATGTTAATGGGGATATCGAAAGGTATAAAGCAAGGTTAGTTGTTGAAGGGTACAAGCAAAGACCCAAAATAGACTATGATGAGGCATTTGCCCCCCGTTGGCCATTTGGAAACTATTAGATTAATCATTACTCTTGCAGCCCAAAATAAATAGAAGTTTTCTTAAATGGATGTAATATCGACATTCTTGTATGGTGTTATTGAAGAAGATGCGTATGTTGAACAACCAATTGGTTATGTGAAAAAGGTCAAGAAACTAAAGTTTACAAATTGAAAAAGGCTTTGGATGGCTTAAAGAAAGCACCTAGCGCATGGAATAGTATAACTGATAGATATTTTCTTGAAAATAATTTTTCTAGGTGCCCAAATGAACATGCCTTATGCCTAAAGAAAAATGAAAATGGAGATATTTTGCTTATTTGTTTATATGTTGATGACTTGAGCTATTTGGGAAATAATCTGGGCATGTTTAAGGAATTCATGATTAAAGGAGTTTGAAATGACTGACATTGGGCTCATGTTTTATTTTGTTGGCATTGAGGTTAAACTAATGGATAATGGAATTTTTGTGACACATAAATCTTATGCAAAAGAAATTCTTAATAAATTTAAAATAGGAAGTGTAATCTGGTAAATATACTGGCAGAGAGTGGTCTAAAATTTAGAAAAGACTATGATGGAGAAATGGTTGATCCTACTTTTTTCAAAAGTTTAGCAGGAAGCCTCTGACACTTGACATATACAAGGCCGGATATTTTCTATGGCATCGATTTGGTTAGCTGGTACATGAACACTCCAAATACCTCTCACTTGAGAATGACAAAAAGGATTCTTTGATATATCAAGGTCACATTTGATCATGGTTTGTTTTATTCATGTTCTAATATTTTTTGATGTTGTAGGTTTTGTTGTTAGTGATTAAGCTTGAGACTTAGACAGTAGTAAAATCATATCTGGGTACGTGTTCTATATGGGGAGTATGGCATTCACATGGTGATCGAAGAAGCAACCGATCGTGACACTATCAACTTGTGAGGCCGAGTATGCGGCTGCCACGTCAAGTACTTGTCATGGATTATGGCTATGAAATCTTCTTAAAGATCTTCTAAAGCCTCAAGCGACTCTCATCAAAATTTATGTAGGTAATAAGTCAGCAATCGCATTGCAAAGAACTCGATTTTTCATGAGAGAAACAAGCACATTGATACATAGTTCCATTTCATTTGGGACCTAGTGATAGAGAAGATGGTTGAACTTGTTTACACAAAGACATAAGATCAAGTTGCCAACGTTTTTACAAAACCCCTGAAATATGAAATGTTTAATGTAATTTATGTTAGGGGTGATCAAGTTGGAAAATTAAGCTTTAGGGGGGATGTTAGAAGTAAGATTGATTTTGATTAAGGGTATTTTGGGCATTATATTCAAATGCAAGGATATTTTGGAAATTTATGTGAAGGGCAATTTAAAATGTTGTAGTAAAATTTTGTAGAGTTCCAAAATTACAATTCCAAGATTGAGAGAGAGGAGTCTAAAGCATGCAATGCATCCGAGTTTGAATTTGGAATGGGTTTCTTGTAGATTGTTGTAAACTCGTCCAAGCAAATAGGGTGTATGTTAAGTAAGAGAAAACTTTATTAGAAAATGGTCTAGAAAGGTCCTAAGAGCTCTATATATCCATGTACTATGTATTTGTCTAAGAAGAGAGAAATAGAAAAAGAGTGAAGAAATTGTGTTGATTTGATATCTTTTGAGAGAGAGGAGTCCAAAGCATGCAGTGCATGCAAGTTTGAATTTAGAATGTGTGAAGTTTAGAAATTTCTTCACTATCCTTGTACAAATACTGGTACGTGGATATATCAACCTCTTAGGATCTTTCTAGGCTCTCTACACCTTTTCAGTGAAGTTTTCCCTCTCTTAACATACACCCTATTTCCTTGGATGAATTTACAAGAATATACAAGATATTTCTAGACTTCACACATTCCAAATTCAAAATTGCATGCATTACATGCTTTGGACTCCTCTCTCTCAATCTTGGACTTGTAACCTTGGAACTCTACAAAATTCTCAGTACAACACTCCAAAAATTGTCCTTAACATAAATTTCTCAAAATATTCCTTACATTTGAATTTAATACCCAAAATACCCTTAACCAAAATCAAGCTTATTTCTAGCATTCCTCCTTAAGCTTGATTTTCCAATTTGGTTACCCCTAACATACATTTCAATTTTTTAAGCATTTCATATTTGAAGGTTTTGTAAAAATATTGGAAACATGATCTTGTATCTTTGTGTAAATAAGTTCAACCTTCTTCTCTTTCACTTGGTCCTGAATGAAATGGAACCATATATTAATGTGCTTGCTTCTCTCATGAAACACTGGGTTCTTTGCCAATGCGAATGCCAACTTATTATTTACATGGATTTCAGTGGGAGTCTATGGAGGCTTTAGAAGCTCTTTAAGAAGATTTTGTAACCACAATGCATGGGAAGTACTTAATGTGGCAGCTACATACTTGGTCTCACATGTTGACAATGTCGCGATCGGTTGCTTCTACGATGACCATGTGAATGCTATACACCCATGTAGAACACGTATCCGAAAGTACTTTTTCTATCATCCATGTCTCCGGCCCAATTGACAATCAACAAAACCTTCGAGATAAAACACATTAGAACATGAATAAAAAAACCATGATCAAATGTGCCCTTGATATACTAAGGAATCTTTTTTGCCACTCTCATGTGAGAGGTATTTGGAGTGTCCATGTACCGGCTAACCATCCCGATTCCATAGAGAACATCCGATCTTGTACATGTTAGGTATCGAAGGCTTCCTACTAGACTTTTGAAAAACCTTTTCTCCATCACCTTCTTTTCTCAATTTTAGACCACTCTCAACTGGTGTATTTACTGGATTACAATTCTCCATTTTAAATTACTTGAAAATTTCTTTTGCATAAGATTTTTGTGGCACAATAATTCCATTATCCATATGCTTAGCTTCAATGCTAAGAAAATAAAACATGAGCCCAATGTCAGTCATTTGAAACTCCTTAATCATGGATTCTTTAAACATGCCCAGATTATTTCCCGCATAGATAAAGTCATCCACATATAAACTAACAAGCAAAATATCTGTGTTTTCATTTTCTTAATGTATAAGACATGTACATATGGGCACCAAAAAAAACCATTTTCAAGAAAATATTTATCAATTTTACCATTCCATGCCTTCGGTGCTTGTTTTAAACCATACAAAGCCTTTTTCAATTTGTAAACTTTAGTTTCTTGCCCTTTTTTCACATAACCAATGTGTTGTTCAACATACACATCTTCTTCAAGAACACCATTCTAGAATGCCGATTTCACATCCATTTGAAAAGTTTTCCCTTCATTTTTGGGCTGCAAATGAAATGATTAATCTAATAGTTTCCAAGCGGGCAACAGGGGCAAATACCTCATCATAGTTTGCTTCAGGTCTTTTCTTATAGCCTTTAGAAACTAAGCTCTCTTTATACCTTTCAATGTCCCCATTAACATTTCTCTTTGTCTTGTATATCCATTTCACAGCAATGGCTTTGTGGCCTTTAAGAAGTGTTGAGTTCCCATGTGTCATTCCTCTCAATTGCATCAATATCTTCATCCATGGCCTTTTTCCATATGTTACTTTTACATGCTTCATCAAAACAAATAAGATTCATATCTGCATAAAGACAAAGCAATGTGAGATCTTCATTTTCAACATCAAGCCTAGTAGTAACCGAATACATTTCTTGAAGGCTTTTTGTTTTCATGGGCCTATGAAATGAACTACTTGTTAAAGAAGTAAATAGGCCGTCGGAAGAGAATCATGAATAGGACTCAAAGAACCTTATGGATCCTCCACTTCACCCTTAGTTTCCACTTCATCAACCTCAATAGTTTTATTTTCTTGATTATTTTTCCAATCCCATACTCTATTTTCATCAAAGATCAAACCTCTACTAAAAAATACCTTTTTACTGATGGGATTCTACAACTGTAACCCTTTGTATTTTCTCCATAGCTTATGAATACACATTTTTCTCCTTTGTCATCAAGCTTTGCCCTTTTTTCTTAGAGAGATTTAGAAAAAATCACACACCCAAAGATTCTTAAATGCTCTATATTTGGCTTGTTGGAGTTCCAAGTTTCTTCAGGTGTCTTATGCCATAAACCTTTTATGGGACACCTATTTAATAAATATACCGCACAAGCCACTACCTTGGCCCAAAATTCCTTTATCATTTATTTTTCTTTTAACATGCTTCTTGCCATATTCAAAATAGTTGTATTCCTTCTTTTCGCAACCCCATTTTGTTGTGGTGTGGAGGATGTGGCCATTTGGGGGCAAATTCCATTGTCTTTACAAATTTTTTGAAAAGCATTAGAATTGTATTCTCCACCTTCATCCGATCGTATCACTTTAATTTGAAAGCGACTTTGTTTCTCAACACAAGGTTTTGAATTCCTTAAATACTTCAAAATCTTCCGATTTTTCTTTAAGAAAATAAACCCATGTTTTGCTAATGTAATCATCAATAAAGGTTAAAAAATATTGGCTTTTTCCAAGTGAGATGGGTTCAAGTGGTCCACACACATCCGTATGCACGAGTGGGAGAGACTTTTGTGCTTTCTTTATTTTCCATTCTTCTAGCTTTCCTACAATGCACCATTCATATACACCATCGGGTTGCTTTATCCATGGCAAACCATTCACCATTTTTGCTTTTGGCAACAATTTTAAGTCACCAAAATTAAGATGCCCAAAACGAAAATTCCATAACCATGAATCGTCATTCAAACTAGGTTTGAGTTTTCACATTTTCACTTTTGTTATTCATTGGAAACATTCTATTCTTGGTCATAATCACTTTGGCAATCACATTGTTTCTTAGATCCAATAAGTATAGGATACAATTTTTTATAAAAAATATTGTAGCTTTTTTTATTAATTGCCCCACACTCAAAATGTTATTTTTCATGTCGGGCACATAATATACATCGGAAATAAATTGATGACGACCATTCTTCATTTGAATCAAAATTTTACTTTTGCCTTTTACGGGTCTCTTTAAATAGTCTACAAATGTTATATGCCCATGACTTAATTCATTCTGCTCCCATTCTACTCCACAAACCACTCGTTTTTACCACACATGTGGTTGCTTGCACCGCTATCAAGATACCAGTATCCATTTGATTTTCATTATTATCATTAAAAGCTAATAACAAAGTTGGTTCAGCTTCATCAATTTTTTTTCAACAAAATTAGTTTTTTCAAATAAATCATTTTGAGAGCGGTATCTACACTTGAAGAACTATAATGGCCATATTTTTTGCATTTATGACATTGAATAGTAGACTTTCCATTAATTGAATGATTATATAGCCTTGGAAAATTACCTCTTCCTCGTCCTCGTTGAGCTTGTGGGTTTTGATCTCTCACACCTCTATTATTAAAGTTTCCTCTTCGACATCCTCTCCTTATATTGGCACGACCTCTTTGGCATCTTCCTCTATGAGATTCTTCATTTTAAGCTTTGTTTGTAGTGCATGCTCCAAAGAGTTTTGAGTCTTTTTTTGCAATATTTATTCTTATGTTTGCAAGGAGCCCATGAGTTGATCTATAGCCACAGCCTCTAAATCTTTTGATTCTTCAATGGCTACAACAATGTGCTCATACTTATGATCTAGTGACCGTAATATTATCCTCATTACTCTAACATCATCTATATTTGGTCTGTCTCTTCTCAATTTGTTAACAACAACCAAGACCCTTGAGAAGTATTCCGTAATATTTTCAGATTCATTCATATGCAATGCCTCAAACTCGGCCTTAAGAGTTTGAAGGTGCACTTTTTTCACCTTTCAATTCCTTTGAGAGGATTTTGAAGAATCTCCTATACCTTCTTTGAATTGGCTGCAGAAGAAACTTTCTTGAAAGTGCTCTCGTCAATTCCTTGATAAATAAGAAAGAGAGCTTTCTTGTCCAACCTTCTCAACTCCTTTAGCACACTTCTTTGACTTTTATCCAAAGCGGCTTCTTCTTGAGGGTTGCTAGTTCTACATACCATTTTTCAACAACATCCAGAGCATCTTGAGACTCGAACAATGCTTTCTTTTGAATACTTCAATTCTCATAGTTGTCTTTGGTGAAAAGGGGAATTTGTAGTTGGATCAAGGGGGCATTTTTTTTAGTAATTTGGCTCTGATAACACTTGTTTGAAGTAGGGAGGAAGAAGGCTTACTTTGTGAATTTGTACTTATGCTCATCAAAGAGATCAAGTCAACACAATTTCTTCACTCTCCTTGTAAAGATACATAGTACCTGGATATATCGACCTCTTAGTACCCATATGGCGATACAAGAATCACAGTCCCCATAATATCATTTGTAGCTTTGTTGAACATTACTTGAACTCATGGCCTATAGTGCTTGTTTAGCATTTATACAAGCATATAAGGAAACTAATATGTTGTTGCGAATTCCACATTGCGTGGACTCATGAGATAGATTGCATATGTAACAATATACGAGTATATTCCACATTAAATGTGAAGCAGCATGGTGTATATTGCGTGTATAGAAATATGGAAAATATGATCTATATTAAATGTCGTACAATGGAAGCATACTCCGCATTATATGGAGTGATGAAGTAAAATGATTTTGTAATAATATACTAGGCATAGACCAAATTAAATATATAATAACACAAAATGTAATACTGGTGTAGCAATATACACCAATATATTTCTACACTAGTATTGCGCACTTTGTGTTACAATAAATTGCATGTATAGAAATATGGAAAGTATGATATATATTAAATGTCGTACAATGGAAGCATACACCGCACTATATGGAGCGATGAAGTAAAATGACTTTGTAACAATAT
Organism: Amborella trichopoda; assembly: GCF_000471905.2. Next base: position 4,591,714 of record NW_006499848.1, read on the forward strand.
ATAAGGCATACATATTGTAACACAAAGTGTAATATTGGTGTAGCAATATGTACCATATAGGCAATATTGTCCATGTGTTCACTTGTATATTGCTATAATTAGTTGATGCGTTCACTTGACATTGGACAAAGCTATAGATGATTTCATGGGGCTGTGATGCTTGTATATTGCCATATAGGTACTATAGCCCATGTGACCATTTAATGGGCCCTACTTTTAAATTAAAACAATCATACTCAATTTGGGCCCATATATTATAAGAGATTTGTGACGAACCCATATAACAATTATCAATCTTGCACTGTGGGAGAGTGCAATAGTAAAATCTTGTTTATTCACACGAAAACCTTAGTTTGCCTTGTTGGTTAGTTTGCAAAATATGCACCATCCGAATAATCAATTGTGCAGATGGAGACGATCCTACTTCAATATGTAGGGTTGCAATCATGCATTCTTTCAAAATGCATGCCAAAACATCATAAAAAGAAAAAAAATGCATTTGTATGTGAGTGTTTTTTCTGGATGGTAAACAAAAATACTATTCACATTTGAAGTTTAAAGTTTACAAATATCACACATTCTCTCTTCCTCCCTACCTCCTATTAATCTCACTCCACTTACATCCTCTCTATCTGGTAACTTCCTAGTAGTGAGAGTCCTTTCCTCTTCTTCTCTTGTCAGGTTCAATCAATCTTCTTCCTCATCTTTCCGACCTCCTACTACAAAACATTCTACAAAACTACAAGGGACATGCCTCATAGACAAGAGCAGAGACCCTCTCTTCTAGGATGGCTGCAACGTCCTACCCAAGATAGTAGACCAAGACCATGCACTCGCTCACCCTATATCCCCAATCTTCTCTCAAATCTAGCTCATATCCTCGAAAATGCTCTCCAAGGAGGAGGATTGACGCACCCTCTCACCTCATGTTGATGTGTCTGCAAGCTGCATGCATTTCTTGAACTCCCCAGTCCCAACATCTCCCAACCTGGGCCCCTTGCTTCTCTCTCTTATCGGAGTCTATATTCCCATCTCCCCCTTCAACTACTATGCTATCGCCTTTCCAAACCTAGGTAGCTCAGGTATAAAATATATGGAACTAAATAGCCTACTACCACCTTGAGAAATGAGATTGGTGACCCATGCTTTCCACCAATCAGCAGGGATCTTACCTCCTCCGAATCACTTTCTCATGCCCTAAACCCAATCCTTAGCTTTTTCCAGCCATTGTACCTATCATTAATTCCCACCAACTCAAAAGTTTGTGCTAGAGGAGGAGATTCCAGTTTCAGTTCAACCACATGCTACAACAGAGGATGTTAATAAATATTTCTCTTTCGGTAGTGCAAGAAGGCTGAGAGAGACCGGCTACCAATGATGGTGCTATGGTGGGTAGGCTTTGATTCTTTCTCCCTCTTCTCTGTCTTCCCTAGCGCACTTCTTTCCATTTCTCTCCATGTTTTGATGAAAACTACCTGACATCTTCATTTCTAATGATATTGAGTTTGTAGACTTAACGAGGTCACTGTTTTCGAGCTCATTAGGCAGAAAATATATCTTTAGTTGCATGACTAAACCATAGTGCCCAACCAACTGTAGCGTTGAAAGTATAGCTATCATTTCTTTCAATGCATCCAAACAAACACCCCATGCATATAGTATAAGTTGCACTAGCATTTAAAACAACCAAACAACCAAGTAATTATAGAAAAAGACTTCAAATCTTTTCAAACTTCAAATGTGCATTTGAATAACTTGTAACTTTCACTTTCTTCGATGATATATTTTTATTTTATTTTATTTTTATAAATTTGCAATCCAATCTAGCCATTGGCAAAGTTTGAGATTTTGATAAGAGCACGTATACTATGGTCCCTTGGAAGTATACTTTACTTCTACTCCCTTGGTCAGATGACCTACTTAGGAGGATTTTTTCAATCTGAAATTTTGGTAACCACCATATAATCACTAAATAATTATTCTCAAAAAAGAAAATTTGAACTTTGAGTTTTATAGCGCTCAGATCTCACTCTCTAAAACTTGGATGGTTTCTATTCAATCTTGAGACATTTTTTTCAAGTGCTTAGAGGGTGTAATTTGGAAATGTTTTTTATTGAGTAGTTGAAGAGGTTATATCCCCAAAATTTGGGATCCTAAAACTAATCCTAGTTGGGGTTTTACCTGTGGGAGTAAATGGATAGTAATATAGTATACGTCGGAGGGACATTGGCTTTTGATAATCTGCTTCTCTTCTTCTACACCTGCATTAACCAATTAACATCTTCTATAGCCTCTCTTGCTTTTAAAAAAGAATGCATATTTTGTTCTTCAATTTCAAATAATTTTGGTTCACATACAAAGATTACAATTATTCATATGCTAATGTGTGTATGGAGAGTAAACACTTAAAATTTACCTTGCCTTTGTGATGTAAGTCTTCCCATCCTCTGAGTCTTTTATATGTATCTGTTTTGATGTTAGAAAAAGATGTCAACAAAAAACAAGAGAGATAGGGGGGATTATAAATATCATTCAAAAATCAAACTTACAAATATAACTCATAAGAAGAGCTGTAGACATTGAAAGATGAGTGACGGGAGAGGGGAGAGGACATAAAGTAATTTGACAGAGGTTAAAAACTTAAATTTATGTAGCCGTAGTTCGGGAATCGGGGTCGTTCTGGTGTCAAGACCCCCTTAGTTTTCAACCAGTGGTGCAAGCCATAACCATGAAAACTAAGAACAAATAGTATCCATACTCCATAGGTGACTGATAGCCAAACAATCACTAGGAAGCAACAAAGAAACATAAAAAAAAGTTCAATACCTAAGTTGCCAAGTTTAAATTTCAAAGAATGTTGAAACTTCCTTGTGATTGAGATCCCTTCAAATTAGGAATGTAGCCCCGACATTTGTTGGATCGCGATCTCCCATCCATATGAATCAATATCTTTTTTAGTCAAGGATTGAGATCCCTTTAAATTTAGGAGCTGAGTTCCCTATAGATTGAGATCAAGATCCCTTGATGGAAGGAAGCGAGTTCCACTCGGCTACAGCTCTGGGATCGCCAGAGTGAGATTCCAAGAGGGGATTGCCACCCCCTGACCAAGATCCCAACTCTGGCAGAGCTCGTCTTTGTCCAGACAGACATATTATCAATCTTTTTAAGTCTGATCTTCTCTTCAGCGAGCATGCATGGGTGCTTTTTTCCTTTTTATCTTTTTGTAGATAGGCTACGTGGGATCTTTCCTACCAATTTCTAGTTTGAAAGGCCCATCTGGCCATGTGCCTAACATTTTTTTGAGTTTAATATGCACAAATATACTATAGATGCTACTTGCTTGTTACCACCTCTCAGGGTGATAAATTCATTAATCCCTGATTGAACCTGCAAGCTCATTGTTGCTTAGATTGCAGATGTTGCTTTTGTTGATCGAGCTGATATCAAGGCTTATGTTGGCCCTCCTACTCTCCAAGCACGCTATGAAATACTGAGGTCGTGCCTGCAAGAGCTCATACGCTCTGGAATCGTGTTGCATCCGCAGGTATGTTTTTTGTTCTCCATTTCCCTGGCTATATGCCCTATTGAACTGAAGGGTGATTGCCCTTGCACTTTAACAGCTAAACCGAGATATTTGGGCTTCATTTTGGTGCTCAGATGATGTAATTTTTGCAGGATCAGGATCAACTCATCCTACCCAGCTTTGCAAGCTTACAGGGGTGCCTGAATGATCCCAAGATGCCAGATAGAACAAATCAACTTAATCTCTCTGAGCACTTGCTTGACGCCGCCAAAGTTTGTGAGGTTTGAATTTTTATTCTTGTGATTTAAAGTTTACACAATTGTGAAAGGATGCTAAGCAGCTTTTGTTAAATTTTTAAATGTTTTGTTAGGGTTTGAGTGGAAGAGCTTTGAGAAAGCTTCCCTTCTTAGCCCATGCAGCACTTCTAAACCCTCATATTTGTGATTCTGCCAAGTTTGTGGGTATGTTAATAGAGGCAGGCAGAAGGGAGATATCAGAGTTAACCAACTAAACTGTGGCATGTATTCTTCCCTTTATATCAATGTTGTTAATATGAAATACTGGATGTTTGTTTGGAAGTATACTGATGTTAGTAAGTGTTTCCATACAATGTGGTGAATCTTAGTGGATGCAATCATAATGTATTATTAAAGGAAATAGTGTGTGCTAGATGTATATTCTAGATATTCCTGATGGGCATGGGTCTTCTCTCCAGCTACCAAAACTAGATACTCGAAAAGCTCAAGCAGAGCCATTGTCACTGTTAATGTCATGGAGGTTATGTGACTGTACTCTCTCTCTCTCTGTCTTGCTCTCTCTTGCTTTAGTCGGAAGGTTTATGGTAGGCTAGGCCTTCATGTTGTGGGCTTCTACTTAAAGGGCTTGGGCTTTTCATCTGTAAGACAGATCTCTAGTGAGATAAAATTCTCATTCTCCATGTCTCAGGTCTAACTAGCAGAATACCAGCAATTTCTAGTGGGATAAAGATTCTTATTCTTGGTGTGAATGGTCTTGATGTATAGGATTGCATAAGGCTAGGGGATTCTAGTGAGATAAAGATTCTCATTCCCAACATGAATGGTCATTATGCATCAGAACTCGATAAAACCAGCAGTTTTGGGTGTGATAAGGATTCACATTCTCAATGCAAACGGTCATAGGAATTTGTATCTTTTCCTTTACTGTTTGTTGCCAAAAGAAAATTTTGATTGGTCTCACCAATTCAGCATGTCAACATCTTATAAAGCACCAGCAGTTTCTAGCGAGATTCGTTTCATGATAAAGGGCAATATGTATTGGACTAACAGTTTGAGGTGTGTCGTTCCTGTCTAAACGTAGGTCCTTTGATGGTGAAAGCTGGATTTGTCACTCTCCCTATCTATACCTTTCCCCATAATTGTTTTGAAGATTAAATCTCACCGTTAATGCTTCTATCCTATACAAAGGTATGTTGAAATTGCCATTTCTGTATTTTGAAAGGAGCTACATGGTCTCTCTTCTCTCTCTTTCTCTCTCTCTAGCATTTGCGTTGAGATGTTTGTTTTCAATTTAGCTGCTTTCGTTTACTACTCCTTTTTCAAATCTACTACCCTGCCGCTCTTTTGATTTCATTGTCTTCTTGTAACTCTTAGTATCTCATAGTGCACAAAATTTCCGATAAGCTTTTTCGTTTTCAATTTAACTACTTTCCTTTGCAATTGTTATTTTTTGATATCCTTATTACTTATGAAAAATTGTTTCACACGGGTTAGACCGCATTTTTACATGTGGTCCAGAAAGTGTAAGGCAACCATCTTAAAGATGAATGCAAGTAGGTGTTCCATCTAAAAACAAAGGAAACTGACGGTCCAAATGTTTTCTTATTAGAATAATTATTTCTAGTTTTTAAAACTTATATATTTTTTTATATTCATAATCTCCATGTTAGAGACTACATGTCCTTAAAAATTAAGTCTTAAAATCCATCTCAAAAATAAATTTATTGAGAGGCCTGCATTTCTACAATTACAGGCTTGGCCGCATAGATATTGGGTCCATTACTTAATAAACGGGTGGTGGTGATCACCTGCTGCTCGTGGTTAAATGGGCTAGTATCAGTTAAGCTAAAATGTGTGTCATCTTCACGTTCTGTTGATGAGGATCAACCGGTTTGTACTCGTGTTATTCATGCAGCGTATATGGTAGAGTTTATTGTTCTTGAACGAACCAGAAATGTATTAACTTGTACTCACAATTGCTTTTGTCAGTGAAATTTTAAATCGAGTGGTTGCAAGTGTACAATTGACTAGATGCAATGTTTTTGTTAAATTTTTTTCGAATTTTATGATACATCTCAAGCCATCCAATTTGATATGTGGTGGTTAGGAGTGCTTGTGGCCTTCTTATAACAATAATAAACAGTATTATAGTATAAATCATAAAAAACCATACCTAAAGCAATAGCTATTTTACATTTTAACATGGAAAAAGCTACCAAAACTATTTATCAAACTGTGCCTTATATCAAATATATTCTAATTTGTGATTAAATGTCATTTGATAAACTTTTGAAATTAAATTGAAAAAATAGATACATGTTATAGTACTTGAAAACATGCATTTCAATAGGAAAAAAATTGTGTTTTGAAGTCTGGATCAACTGGTTGAACCATCCATCTAGGAATTTGGTTTGGTCGGTCTAGATCAATGAATCCAATTGATTCTTGGCAATTGAACAATTAGAAAAGAAATTGTGCAAAAGAAAGAAAAAAAAATAATAAAATAAAAATATATTTATGGAAACCGAGCAATTGATATTTGCTTAGTTCCCTCATAGAATCAGCATATTCCTTTTTGTTCCTCCTAGTTGATTATGTGGGAATCGATATGATTTCCTAATCCAAATTGACATTTTCGGTTTTAAGAAATAGTATTTTGTGAGTCAATGGGCTAATGCTGTGAGTCAGCAGACTTATTAGCCCGATGACTCACAAAAGTTCATCTTTAAGATGAACTTCCATGATTATGGATTCCTATCCCAAGGATAGGAAATTGTTTTAAAAATAATGATTAAAAATTTTACTTTATCTTATTTTTCTTTCGATATTCATGATTATCATGAATTTCTTGTACCAATTTGGATCCAAAATCAAAGTAAAAACAAGTGTTAGAGAGACCCCACACGAGAATAGTATGAGGCAGAGGGGATTCATAACAACCGCGTCCTTTTAAGTTTAAAGAGTTTGTGTGGACCCTGCCAAGCGCCAACGGTTTACAATCGTGTTGTTAGATTTGCTTTTCTTCGGCTTAAGCGTTTGCATTTATATTGAAGTGAAACGAAGCTTGTTGTTGCTACTCTAATAACCTTTGGGCTGATTAGGTTAAACTTTGGGTTGAAATAAAGCAATATTTATATAAAATATATATTTTTTATTTGTAAAAATTATTTTTATATATAAATAATTTATTTATTGTTGAAAAAATTTAGAACGGGATAATTTACTTTTGGTATAAAGCTGTCAAATTATTAATTTTAATCATTAGATATGAAATTAGATGACTGCAATTATTTCATTATCAAGTTCAAATTTAAAAAAAAAAATTAAATTTTATGACACATCTAAATAATTAAAATTTTATATTAGACGGTTGTAAGTAATTGTCACCGTCTCGTATGAAAGTTAAATGGTCTCATTATATACTATCCTTTACGGGTATTAAATCTTTTTAAAAAAAACCCAAATCTTCCCCGGATCAGGCCGAAGCAAGGAATTGTTTAATTTTCCTCGCCAAAATTCGAAACTCACAACGTTGGTTTAAAACGAATGTCCATGACCTCCTACAGTCGTACATTGATTCTCTTTCCGAAAATTAATCACTTATTCTTCAGAGACAGAGGACTGTGATGTAGAGAACTTGTGGAATCAGTGAATATGATGAAAACGTTCTTTATTCTGTTGCTGCTGAATCCCAATTTTGTAATACGAACATGAAATTTATTAAGGGAAGTTCCCTCTCTTTCATTTTTCATGTTTTTCCTAGGGGACTGGGTTAGCCTCATTGCTCTTAAAGCAATGACTTTTATTTCCCCATCCATCAATTTCTCGATTAAGAAGCTATGTACACTTTCAAGAGTTAACAGAAATGGAGATACAAATTTGCTGGAAAAAAAGAGAATTCTCACTCATATGGTTCAAATGGGTTCACCCATTGATTTGTTTGAAGCCAACAATCTCATGAGCCAACTTGTGAAATCCAAAAACTTAGCACAAGCCCACCAATTGTTTGAAATCATGCCTCAAAGGGATGAGGTCTCTTGGACAACCTTGATTGGTGGTCACATTAATGGGTCTCAACCATTTGAAGCTCTGGCTTTGTTTTCACGAATGAGAGAGGAAGGCACGAGGATTGATGAGTTTGTTCTCTCTTTAATTCTTAAGGCTTGTGGCACGACAAATCAACTAAAACAGGGGGAAAGCTTACACGGGTTCTCTGTAAAAACTGGTTTTGTGAACTGTGTTTTTGTGGGTAGCGCAATTCTTGACATGTATACAAAGACGGGATGCATTTCGAAGTCTAGGGATGTATTTCATGAAATGCCTCAAAGAAATGTGGTCTCTTGGACCGCTATGATGACTGGATTGGTGAATTCAGGCCATGCTAAGGAAGCACTTTTGTATTTTTCTAAGATGTGGGCATCGAAGATAGATGTTGATTCCTTCACTTTTGCCACTGCTTTGAAGGCTTGTGCTGATATTGATGCTCTTTTGATAGGGAAAGAGATCCATTCTCAGAGTATTAAATTGGGTTTTGATTTGAATTCCTTTGTGGGGAATACCCTTACTACCATGTATAACAAATGTGGGAAGCTAGAATATGCTCTTCGTTTGTTTGAAAGGATGCCTATTCGCGATGTTGTTTCTTGGACTACAAAGATAGCAGGATTTACACAAAAGGGTTGTGAAAATGAGGCTCTTCAAGCCTTTATTCAGATGAGGAAAGTGGGGGTTAGCCCTAATGAGTTTACACTTGCAGCTGTTATATCGGCCATTGCAGGCCTTGGCTCTGTTCATCTGGGCATGCAACTTCATGCCCATGTTATGTGCCATGGGTACATTGGCTCCATGTCGGTGGATAATGCTCTTATGACCATGTATGCCAAATGTGGTGACATGACATCGGCATTGATGGTGTTTTATCGGATGGGTGTTAGAGATGTGGTCTCCTGGACTGCTATGATCTCGGGGTACTCACAAGAAGGCCTTGGTGAAGAGGCCTTTGGGCTTTTCTCAGAGATGCGAAGAAGTGGGTCTAGGCCAAATGAAGTCACTCTTGCTAGCTTGCTAAGTGCATGTGCATACATGGCCATCCTTGAGCTTGGGAAACAAGTGCATACCCATGTCCTTATACTGGGCCTAGAGCACAATATCATGATACGAAGCGCCATCATCAACATGTACTCCAGATGTGGAAGCATACATGATGCTTCAATGACCTTCCGTTTAATGGAGAGTAGGGATTTAGTCTCATGGACGGCCATGATTATTGGTTGTGCTGAGCATGGGCATTGCCAAGAAGCTGTTGATCTTTTTGAGAAGATGGAGAACGTGGGTCTCAAACCTGATTATGTTACCTTCATTGGGGTCTTAACAGCTTGTGGCCATGCTGGTTTGATAGACCTAGGCTTTCATTACTTTAACTCAATGGTCCGAGATTACAATATAAAGCGAGGAAATGAACACTATGGTTGCATGGTGGATCTCCTTGGAAGGGCAGGACGCCTCAATGATGCAGAGGCAATGATCATGAGCATGCCCCATAAACCAAATGACATCATATGGTCCATGCTCCTTAAGGCATGTCAGGTTCATGGTGATGTTAATTGTGGAAAGCGTGCAGCTGAACATATACTTGAATTCGATCCAAAATGTGCTGGTACCCACATTACATTATCAAACATTTATGCAGCCATTGGGATGTGGGGTGATGCGGCATATGTGAGGAAGTTGATGAAGTTCAAGGGGGTGAAAAAGGAACCCAGTTGGTCTTGGATTAAGGTTAAGGATGAGGTCTCTGTTTTTTTTGCAGGGGACCGTTCTCACCCAGAGGCTGAAGAGATCTATGCCCTGTTGAGTTAGTTGGTTCAAAAGAAAAGATTGTTTGCATACCATATATATTCTGATTGTTAGAGAATTATAAAGATTAGTAAATTTTTTGATGGATATCAGCGAGGCATTGTTTTGAACAATATGAAGATTCCAGTAAGATGTATATCTTCGATGCTTCACAGGCGCACATGTATGCACATGTATATGCATATGCTGCATGTGATTAGCATAAACCTGATATAGACGATAAATCCAGATGTAGTCTTTATGAGATTCTGACTTATTTTCTGTGAAGTCCATACGTAAGGGCATGGTGATGATCCTGTAGAAAGGGCACGGTGATGATCCTGTGAGAAAGTTTACATAATTGGATTTCGTCTCTTTCATTCCCTGAGGGCCCTTCTATAGTAAACCAAGGGTGTTGAAGGCACTTAATCCACAATTGCACGCATGTGTATTGTACTCTTAAAAGAACACAAAACTGTGTTAAAAAAACAAAAACGGGGCACAAAATGTGTTCTTAACAAGCATTAGTAATCAAATCCCATCAGCTGACTTGAGCATACAGGTTGACAATTATTCAAAAATGGTGATATATCCAGGAAGTATATCATGATAAATGACCGTTCAGTAGTACTTGTGCATGTATGCGTGGGTTCAAATACAATGAACGTTATGAATGTTTTGATAGACTTTCAGCGGAAGTGCAGACCTAGGCATCCCTTGTTGACATCTGTTGATGGCTATCATGATGTGAAGCCAGCATAGGGAAAATTTCACTGCAATAATTGATGCCTTGCCAAAACATTTACTCACTATAATAATTGATTCATTCACATTATATACATACATATATGCGCCAAAATTTGTCACGTCACGGTTGTTAGCAGTGCCACATTTATATGTGCTGGTACGGATTACCACAGCTAATGCTATAACGATGCCCGCCATTGATTCCCAGCCTCTGTTTCCATTATTTAGAAACCAATGCATGGATCTACCATGAGACATGAACCTTGTTCTTTGTTTTTACTGGAAACAAGGTTTCAATCAATAATTGCTAAGGCATAATAAGAACCATTATACAAAGACTGAAATAAAGTTAAAAATAGCTATACGAGGTTTCATTCAATAATTTCTTAGGTACAATGGGAGCCACAATGCACAATCCCTTAGAACAATAAACGAGAAAAGCTAGCCAGTAAACTCAGAGGCTCTAAAAGACTAAAACCAAACACCAGAGGCTTTTGTAAGGGTAGTGCCATTTCCATTGAAGGATCCAGACATTTGGACAAATTCCTTGTTTAGATAGAGTAATATCTGAAGTTAATTTTTTTCTCTACAAAGATATGTACAAAGTTTAGCAAATGCCTTCTCATGTTTCCAACCTAGAAAGAAATTCTATTCCATGTGCTCAACTCCTTCCATTTCCCCATTCAAATGAATAAAAAGATATTGAGAGTTATTGCAATTCCACCCTGAAGACTTCTTCATTTCATGAGTAGCAGAAAGTTTTCCTCAGTACCCTCCAAAGCTCTCTCTCTCTCTCTCTCTCTCTCTCTCTCTCACACACACACACACACACACACACACACACACACACTACTACTACTACTACTACTACACCTACCTACCTACCACCACCTACCAACCTAACCTACCTACCACTACTACTACTACTACTACTACTACTACTACTACTACTACTACTACTACCTACCTACCTACTTACTTACT
>NW_006499848.1:4614113-4650615 GCF_000471905.2 Amborella trichopoda
GATACCACCACTTGAGCTTGTAATCCAGACAACCTAATCAATGGAAGAAAATCTAAATATTAAAAACTACTACCCACTCTCTCTCTCTCTCTCTCTCTCTCTCTCTCTAACAATCAGAGAAATGGAAAAAGAGAAAAAAACCCACCTTATCTTCAACTTCCTCGTGCTTAGCTGCTCCTTTTGCCAGTAGTGTGAAATCCCCTGCAAATCCCCTCAATGAAGACTCATGTTCTCAACCATATAAAATCATTATTTTCAAGAAAAATAAATCAATTCAAATGAATTAGCCAGCAAAAAATCTCTTATTTATACAGAAGACTTGGAAATCCCAAATATCTGAAAAACCCCGAGAAACTCTTGCACTCTCAAAGGATTCAGAAACAAAAAAAGTTTAAAAAAAAATTATATATAAAATAAAAAGGAAACATAAAAAAATTCAGGAAAAAAGAAGCAGTAGGGTACCATCTGCCTTAGCAAACTTGAAGATGAGCAAAATGATCGCAGTTGTTACTGTACAAATCAAAACCAGAAATAGAGAGAGAGAGAGAGAGAGAGATCATACCTGGGAGGGGCACGCACCTGCTTCTTTCTTCTTTTTCTGCTGCTACATATGAGAGAGCGAGAGACGGAGACAGACACAGAGACAGATGCGTTCTTCTTAAGAGAGAGAGACAAAGAAGAGAGAGAGAGAGCTTTGTCAGAGAGAAAGAGAGCTGAGAAAGCCGGCGGCTATGGCAGTTGGGGAGATGAAGTGACTAGGGTTGTCAAGAGGAAGCGGCTATGGCTAGGGTTTTTTCCTGAAAGGGGGCTTTTTCATGTGGGTGGGATGGCCTTTTCATTGGGATGAACTTTTCCTCAAATTTTTCATTTTCAAGTTCCGTAAATTTAGTCGGAAATGTTTTTAAGCGTAAGAGGGGAAGTTCTACAGTAGCAGGAACTTTCCATTTTAAACTTACCAACTTTTATCAAACACAAAAGAGCTACAGTAGCACGTGAGTTCCTGCTTCTAGGAAATAACTTCCTGTTATCAAACACGCCCTAAAGGTGAAAAAGAAAAGTTCCAAATCACTAGACCATGGGAGTTTGCCCCTAGAGCACCAAAAACTAGGGTTCTTAGAGCCCAGGAGAATTATGATAAATCATGAAGAGCATTTTATCACGAAAACAATGGAGACCGTAGACTTGGTCAGCATGAGGATGCTAGACTGAGTCAGCATGAAGATGAATACCTCATGTGCAAATCACCCAATGTGGCGGATGCACATATGTGGGACATGTGCAACACATACAACACTGGCGAGGTCATCATCACCATCATCAAAGCCTTTTCTCAATTATTTGGGTGCAGTACAGAGCGTCACAAGAAACGCCCTAACACAAACGAATAACGTAGATTCAGGATTTATAGAAAGTTTTGACAAAGTTTTACGTTGGCTGCCTTCCTGATACAATCCACCTCCTTTACTCGAGCTTGGGACTGGTTTAGGAAAATTTTAAAGTCCCCACCCTTCTTAGGCCAACATCAGTGACAGGGGTATTTATACTTAAAAGAGATATTTATACATAGACCGTGACTTGACTAGGAGTTGCACTCTGCACTTCAAATGTGCCAGCTAGATTGAGATCATGCTATAGGCACAAAATGCGATTAACTTGAATTTTTTAGTACCCTTTTAATGCCCCAAAAGGGGTGTCATAAGAGTTCTTTGAACTATCTGTACAGTCCCACTATCCTTCTCACCGTCCAACCCATCAAATTGATGGTGATAATCCAAGTGGTCAAGTTGTTATCAGGTCCAGTGGATCATACTCAGGCTTGGCTTGGACTTGGTCTCAAGTTCATTTTCAGTTGTGGAATCACGAGTTGAGACAACAACTCATAACCAAATGAGGCTTAAATATTTTGCAGTAAAATCTCTTTTTCTTTTTAGATAAGACTCAAATAGCACTCAAATATGATTCAAATATTAGAAAGAGAACTGAATTTCATTGTAAAACTGACCTCTAGTGAGTTCAGTTTGTTTTTCTAAAAAAGACTCAAATAATACTCACTTAATTGAATATTATATAAAAGAATGGCAGTTCATTGGAAGACTGGACCATTTTTAACCTCTATTAAGTGGAGATGTTTTAGCATTTAGGACTTGAGGCACCTGAGCCAATTGAGCAAGTCCCTACTCGGGTTCTCTAGACAAAGGAAGCTAATTCAGATATGTCTGTCATGGTTGCAATTGGTAATTGTCTCTCTGGTTTTGGGGTATTTACTCTAAATTATAACTGGTAGCTTAAACTATTTCTTCTAGTTGATTTGCATGGTTATGTGGACAGATGTTAATGACTATAGTGTGTTCTTCAGTTTCTTTGTCCTCCTTCCATAGATTTGTCTACTTATGTTCTTTCCCTGGAAAGCAAAACAGAAGGATGAAGAGAAAGATGAAAGTCACCGATCCACTAGCCAAGTAGTCAGTCGGCCTGATTTTGCTCAAATGAGCCCCAATTGAGTTTGGGGTTTGAGCACTGGTTAATGATGGAGGTCAGATTTATGGAACTTAAAAAGAAGTGAAAGTTGTATTGGATGGTCAAAGAAAAGTCTTGAGACATGGATTTGGAAACAGACACACCAAGCATCAAGCCTAATCAACTCAATACATAGAGACTCAATGGGTCTCGTATGAGCGTTTGTTTTTCTTTCATTTTTGTTTTTTTGATCGATAACTTGTTTGCAATAGCTGTATCGGTTCATGAACACGTGCTAAAAAGATGCACCTTTACCAAAGAGATTTGGAGAGAAGATACATGGAGATTCAACACCCATTCCATCACCCATACTGACATATTGGTTCATGAAGAAATACAACAACAGATCCAAACTCAAACTGGGGGAGTCTCCTTCCCAGTACTAGTTTGTGTAGACGCTCATGATGGAATATTTTCCACCATTCACAATGTAATCTTTGACATAATATGGAATACAAGGATTTACATCCTGAAGGAATGATCACCCCTCCAACTAATGCATCCTGATGCAAGGAATTGGCCTTGGGTCGAGGCGGCAGCAGCATCCCTATGTAACCTTTCAAAAAAGTACCATTCTGATGGACAGGAAATGCCACTCGAATCAGCTGACAGTGACACAAGGAGGAAATATGAGTGAGAAACAGGGTGTCATAAAATGGCTACCATAGCCTCTTGCTTCCAGTTAGAAAGAGTGTGTATAGGCAACTGGTCTTCTAATTGCATAATTTTGTTTACAACATGCAAGGTCTTGGTCCTTAACCACTGTACTTTTTTATTACAGAAATACAAAAGGGTGGGTCCCTCGAAATCCCATGCTAGCTTAGGCCAAAAAAAAAAGAAAGAAGAGGTTTTAAAGTTTTTCTTTTAATTGGAAAAACAAACACAAGAATAAAGGAAAATAAAGAAAATAAGAGTCCTAATATGGGATGGTTTTAGGTTACATTTTACTTTGTTTTAATTATTTTTACTTGATATACATTTTTTTGATAAGTGAAACACGAAATTTTCTTCTTCTTCTTCTTCTTCTTCTTTTTCCATTTGTTCTTTCACTAGTTTCAACTTTTTAATGTGTATGATCACCATTATGGTATCCCAAACAATTTGTATAAAACTAACCACAAATGGACTTATATCAAACATTCAAAGTTCCAACATTCGTCAAGATAACACCGTGAGGCAGTATTCACCAACACAATATTGTAGGCATGATCAGTATTTCAAAAAGCGCTAGGCAGCCGTGGGGGTCCAGGCCGCCCAGCGCCTACGTAGGCGCCCAAAACTTGGGCGGCCCAGTTGAAAAAAAGAAAGAACGATAGAAGTCGAAAAGATATGACCATAATCCATATTTTTATACAATGCTAAAACAGCAAAACCATACAAGCATACACTGATAGTCTGATACACACAAAGTTAGATAGTAGAAACTAGAAAGTAAAAACTAAAAATAAAGAAAATAAAATATACAGAAATTCAAAAAATATACAGTCTAGGACACAATAGTCAACACTCAATACTCAACACCAAGAGTCAAGCACTCAAGCGTCTGCAACTCTTTATTCTTTAGTCACCATCATCATATGTCTCAGATTTGAGGCCATCATCATCAGAGTCATCTTCATCTTCAATATAACACTCGTCCTCCTCTATTTCTTCTAAATCTGTATCTTCCTCCTCCTCTTCGTCTACCTCCCTCTTACTATGTGCAAATGAGGTCATAGGAGTCTTGACTGCTCTAGCCTTTTCTATCTTTTTGTGCTTCTCTGAACTCAAATATTGTATAATTTCCTCCCTGGTAGCCTTTCGAGTTATAACCATACTTCCAACCCGGATCACCACTTTCAAAAGAACCTGGAGAAGATTTTCCATAGAATAAGGCTCATTTTCATCCTTTTCTGGTTCTTCTAAATTCAGAAATTGTCCAATCTCATCCCAAATAGCTTTAGGAACTTTTTTACACCTTATATAATTTTTATCGTTTGGTTTCGCATTATGACCATACTTCCACTCGGATCACTTCTTCTAGAAGAACCAAAAAAAGATCTATTGAAGTGAAAAGGATTTTGTTCCTGTTTTTGTTTTACATAACTCATATATTTCTTAATCTTCTCTCTGATAGCTTCAGAAACATTTTTACAAAGGGCAACATCCCCTTTAATATCGGCAAGATGTTTCTTAAACCGGTTTATACCCCCTTTTGTATCTTTTTCACAATAATTGCATCTAATGCAATTTTTGTCATTTGGATTCGGGTTATATCCATTTTTCCAACTTGAATCTCCACTTCGACTAGATCCTGAAGAAGACATCTCAAAATAAAACAAGCAATCTAAAAAATAAAGTTTTATACTTACTTTGATTGCTCGAACTCCAAACTCCCACATCTGATATGTTTTATAGTGCTAAAATATTAAAAAAACCACCTAATAGGATTAAAAAACCCCAAAACTAAATCTAAATTACTTGGGTGATGTTTGGATCCATTTTCCGTAACTTTGAAAAACACTTCGATCCAATGAAAATCACAAAATCTAGTTTTTTTAGGTTTATTTCTCTCTAAAATGGGTTCTTGTGGGTTTAGGTTTTGAATGAATCTAAAACTCATCCTTAAAAGCTTTTCTATTTCAAAAAAACTTAATAAAAAAAAAAACTCATTTCAGCCCTTAGGTTGGGCGCCCGCATAGGCGGGTGCCGTACTGCCTAGGCGGCCGCCTAGGGACTGCCGCCTAGGCCTAGGCGATTCGCCCAGGCCTTCTGGACCTCCTAGGCAGCCGGCCTAGGCACTGGGCGGTCCGCTTTTTTTAACAATGGGCATGATTGTTTACTAGTGCCCAACATGATTCAGGAATGCATGGGGGGTGAAACAAAGTGTAACGCAGCCTGCATGTTCTAAAGTTTGGATTAGGTTTAACTGGAAACCAAAAAAAATCAATCATAGTTTCCAGCTGGCCATAAGACAGAAAAGGAAATACAGATTAGCCAAGACTTGCGTAGATGGTGATTTCAATTCAACACTCCATGGTTTCTTTGAATTAACTCCACGAAACATTCCTGGACTCATTGAGACCTTTCAATTTTGTTTTTTTGTAAGTATTTACGAGTCTTGAGATGAGCCTGAGCAAAATCTGACTGAAGTTTCGTGAGTCAATGGTTTTTAAACTGTGGTCCAATAAGCAAAGGTGTGGCGGTAGTCAACACAGTTAACTCAAAACATGGATCAATATAATGTAATAAAAACAACGGCAACAAGAGCACTAAGAGTGTATAATCTGCTACAATATTCATCAATCCTCTCATACGGGTTAGTATTTTGAATATGCACGCCATGATGCATAGAATTTTATTTTGAATACATTCGGGCATCATTATTTGTAGTTGCAAGACATATAAAGGTGGTCAACATTATCATCAGAGCCCTTTCCCAATTATTTGGGGTCCGCTATGAAATTTTTGGCAAAGTTTTTCGTTGGCTGCCTACCTAACACAACTCAGCTCCTTCACGCGGGCTTGGGACAGGTTCAGGGAACGTTTAAGGTCCTCACCCTTCTCAAAACAGTAGGACACATAAAGGTAAGAACTAAAATTTGAATAAATTCTTGTCTCACACTAAACTTAGTCGTTTCCACCACATATTTTGATTCATGGACCTGGATTGCAAGAAGTCATTTAATTTTTATTCAAACTGAAGCAACTGTTCATAAGATGGATTAAATGCTTTAACTACAAGAACGCGCATACAAGTGCCCAAATAACCTCCTATGGGGGAGCATACATGTCAAAATAATAGAAAATAACAAATGGTTCCATATTTTTATACATGTACGAATCAAAATTGTCCTCAAGGAATATAGTTATGTTTTGGTGAATGCCATGAGTGGTAAGCAGTTCAGCTTTCCACTCCAAAGAAGTGATAAACAGTAGGTTGATACTTGAAAATTATTTTGTGTTAAGCCCTTACCTCTCTATAATGGATGAAAGTCAACTTCTTATGTTTCTTCACATCACAAAATAAATAACATGAAGCAAAGTAAACAATGCCAATGTTGTCTCACATAAAAGGATGGTCATGAAATATGAACTCCAAGATTGGCTAAAAGGGAAAACTATCTTGCTATAGGCAAAGAAATAGCTCCATATTTGCATTTGCAGTGAACTTGGACATAATATTGTATTGCTGTTAAAAGAAAAAAAGTGTGACCGATAACATAAAATTGCCGGTCATGGACTGCCTCATATCGCAATAGGCCACCATGTCTGGATTTCCATATGTAGTTCACTGTAGATTTGATGATGGGAAAAGAGTAAATCTGAGTTTCAACATTGATACAAGTTCACAATGAGCCTACTAATGCGACAACCATCTACCTTGTATGAGAAGACCAGCATGACTGAATGATGGTGATAGATCCACCAAAACGACATGAGACAGGTCTGGTTTAGTGATGCACGGTAATATAAAAGACCGACCAACTAAATGATATTTACACATAGCTTGATCATCATTACCAGAGAATACTTGAAATTAAGCCCTCAGGGAATATCAACTATCACAATAGGTATCAGTCATGCCTGAGTAAAGTGATAATGAAACCCTCAAAATATTGTCAGAGCAGGAAGTATGACCTAAATGGCCATGTCCTTTATTTGGAACTGCTTCGTAAGGCATAGTTTAGAAAGATAAGCTGACCTCATCAGCACCAATAATTGGTAAAACAAAGTGCATCAATCTTGAGCAAAATATTAGTTCCATACTCAACCGCATCATGCTAGCTGTTGCTCCAGGCCTTTTAACCATTGCTGAATCCATTTTTTAAGGTCTTAACATTCCAAATCCATTACATCAATAGGTTTTCATGCCTGTCAAAAAGAGCACCAGAACCAAACTATGACTTATTACAGTGCTTAAATCTCTTCCTACATAGTCATATTTCTCATGTGATGTTTCATGGCTAGATCTAAAAACTTGAGTTTCCTCCAACATCGTCGTCTTCCCATGTGATGTTCTGTGAGTGCTTAAGTCCCTCCTACAGAGTCACTTCCCCATGTGATGTTCCACTACATCCTTATGAAAAGCTGATTCCTGAATGGAGGCTAAAAATCTAAGAAAACTAAGTGACAGCTAAAGAAAGAATCGTAACAACAATATTTATGTGGAACAGATGTACAAGAAGAATGCTAACATTTAGAGGTTTGCATTACATTCCTCATGTTTTAGCTCAATGGGACCAACGCTGAGATCAAGAAAAGTAGAGGACATTGAAAAGCTATGAATCTAGGAGGGATTAGGAGTATGAATGAAGAGACCATCTCTAGAGAAAAAGCATGACGAGTATGTGCATCATAGAAACAGCACCCTTTGTCTATTAATCACATAACATACTCTAGCTATCAACTTAGATCTGACACAAACAAGCAAGAAAAGAAAAGCAGTACACACAAAATTTTCAGCACAAAATTTTCAACATGCGTCTTGTAACCCACTAAGCATTTGACAAAATTAAAGAAGAAAATCTACAAAACATAGATTTTTATGAAGATAATATATTAAATCGATGCAATCTATGAAGAACGAGCAGATTAAAACCTGATGGTTATGTTACTGCAATGGCATTAACAGAGATTTATCGCACACCCAGTCAATTAGGTGACGAATCCCAAAATGAAAAGACTGAAAATTAACAAGACCTCGATAATCACTCTCAGAGGCTTTCCAAAATCATTGTAACAGCAATAATTTGAAGGTCTCCAGCCTGCTTACACGATACAAGTTCTCAAAGTATGCCCACCCCATGCTCAATGCCACAAAAGCAGCACTGTTGTGACAAATTTGAAGAGGAAAAGGCGTAAGATGCTATCCACATCCAGAAAATCAAAGGTTTTGCTGACAATGGCATAGGAGGAACCCCAAAAGACCCAAAGATTCTGATATTTGTCTAAGAGGCAACCCCAACTCTCTGGGAACCACATATTTTTCTAAGAGGCATCTGATCTTTCCAAGAACCAAAACTTTGATAATGGTTCTAATATTTCTTAGATAATAGTTTTAAGATGAAACCTTAACTTCCAAAGAACCAAAAAGCTTTGAAATATCAGCATGCTTACGGATATGATGAGGGAATCTGTGAAGCAAATCCTGAGCATCAGTAAACCTGCCTTCCTTCATAAAGGCCTCAAAGATATTAACATACACTGCAGATGATGGGTTTTGCCCCAATGTCAAAGTCTTCAAAAGATCCATTGCATCCTCTGCCATTCCATTCTTAGATATATAGCCAATAAAAGGGTCCACAAAGGCTGGGAGCTTCTGCTTCTTCATCAAAAGAAGAAGCTTCAAAGCCTCCTCAAGCATTCGTCTCCCCAATAACCCCTCAATTAAAATCTTATAAGTAGCTTGCCATGGTTTCAAATGGGTTTTAGTCATCATTACACTTAGTAAGGTATATGCATCTTCAGGCCTATTCTGATTACAAAAACCAGCCACTAAGACCTCCAAGAGATCGGCATCAGCTTCAACACCCTTCCCCAACATCTTCTTAAAGCAAGATAAAGCCTCCTTCACTTCGCCAGCCAAGCAATGACCCTGAATCAAGATAGTCCAAGTTTTGAGATCCGGAGTACAACCCAAAGCTTCCATCTCATCCAAAAACTTGCAAGCTTCATCGAACCTATGAGCCTTGCACAACCCAAAGATTAGCTGGCTATAAGTAATATTATCAGGTATGAAACCAGCTTTTTCCATGGCCTCCAAGATATTCTGAGCCTCATCAAACCTTCCCATACTGGTCAGTGATCTATGAATTCCGTCATAAATAGATTTTGTAAGAGAATTACCGGCTCCTTCAAATTTCTTTACAACCCTGAAGACAAGGTCAGGACCTGGGTTACCACTCGTTGCGAGTTTCCTTAAAAGTAAGCCACAATGCTGAACAGATGGTTGGTATGGACCCTCAGACATGAATTCGTAAAGCTCAACTGCTTCCTTCAACATATTCCATTTCTGAAAGCGCCTGGAGAGCTTAACATAAGAGTCCATGTCCATATCAAAACCACTTTCCTTCATTTCTTTCACCATAGCCCAGAACTCCTTAACACTATCGTTGCGACCCAAAACCCTAATTATTGAATTGTAAGTGATGGCACTATGCCTGAAATTGGGTTGCCCTCCAACCCAACGGTAAAAGTCCAAAGCTTTCAATGGGTCCACTCGAATTTCTTCGAGAACTCTAAGTATAGTGGAATCTGATAAAGGAAGACCAAGAGAACTCAATTTGCATTTTACTTCTTCATTCCACTCTGAATCTACCAATAGTTTGATTGCTTCATTTAACAGTGAATTGGTGTGTGTTTCTCTCTGTCTTAAAGAGAATAATTCCCTCAAACTAGAAGCTTCAATCACCATTTTTTCTTTCACAAACCTTCCCAAAAGAGTAGGATAAGTCTCTTTGTCAATTTCATGCCCAACTTCCCGCATTTTGTTCATGACCCACCAAAAATCTTTCATGGAATCCTTCACTCCAAGGATTCTAAGCATCAGATTGTACGCTACACTGCTAGGCTTAAGCGCCATTTTATCACAAACCCACTTGAAAAACCCTAAAGAATTTCTAGGACTTTTCTCAAGTTCTTTCAACACAAACAAAACTCCTTCATCGGTGAGTTTGAGATTGAGTTTGTTCAACTGGTTTTCAATCTCTTCGCACCATCCTTTCTGCGAAACTAGTTTTGTGACGACAACGTGATCATGGGGTTTGCGCATTGTTGAGAAATGAAGCTTGAAATGGGTGTTGCTCGTGTTGAGTGAAGAGAGAGCAAATATTTCATGGCTGGTTATCGAGGAAGAATGAAAAGAAGGAAGAGAGAGAAAGCTTACCTGATAGTGCAGAGCCCTTGTGGTAAATGGGGTTCTCAGTGTTTGAATGAGAAGTGATTTCACCGCTCTCTGCATCCTGCCAGGTTATCAGTCACAGCTCTTATGCGTCAAGGAACGAGAGAGAGCTTCAGGGCAGGAGTTTCAGAGAGAGAAAGGGGCTCAGAAGGGTTTAACAGTTTAGGTGGGGTTTAGGTCCATGGTCCGGGTTTTCTTGCGCACTACAGAGACACATATAATGGAAAAATCACAAATAACCCCTAAGAAGGAATGTCCTATCCAACTTATCCCCGACCCAATGTTTTCTCTCATTATTTTCTTAGCAAATTATCCCCCAAGTAAAATAAAAAATAAAAAAAAGGATAAAATCCAAACCAAAATACCCTCCAGAAAATATACAATCCACCACAAAATAGAGGCGCCCCGGCACTTTTTTTGGAAAGCATCCGGTTCGACACAAAATAGGAAAGGTCCGACATAAAATAGGGGCAGTCTGACACTTTGCTTCTAAAAAGCATGCGGTATGGTACAAAATAGGGGCATTCTAGTACTTGAGGCATGCAGTCCGGCATAAAATGAGGGCGGTCCGACACTATGGCCATTTTCAACAAAAAAAAATATAACTTTTGACTTGAGGGTATTTGCTAAAAGTTCAATTTGGGGCAAAAGTTGTTAAAAAAAACTTTGTTGGGTGTAGGTTGTCTAGTAAGCTTCATTTTGAGGTTTTTTTATAATTTTTTCAAATAACAAAGGACACGGTTTCTAGACGGCCAGCCTGCATATTGTAGAAAAAAAACTTTGTTGGGTGTAGGTTGTCTAATAAGCTCCATTTGAGGTTTTTTTTATAATTTTTTCAAATAACAATGGACACGATTTCTAGACTGCCGGCCTGCATATTGTAAAAATGGGGGCTTGGCAATAAATATATAATTAAAATATAATTTGATTCTATTTTTTAGATAATATATAATTTTTAACATGGAGATCATGAATATGGAAAAAATAAAATTGAAAACTAAAAATAATAATTATATTAAGAAAACATTTGGACAGTTAGTTACAATTGTTTTTAGATGGACCACTTATTTGCATCCATCTTTAAAATAGATGATTTATACGTTTGGACCGCATAATGTAGAAGTGTTGTCTAACCCACATGAAACAATTTTCCAATAACAAAATAAGCAAAATGTTTTCATGAGGGCTGGACCGCATTTCTACATATGCGAAAGTGTAAAGCATCCACCTTAAAGATGGATGAAAGTAGGTGGTCTATCTAAAATTAATGGAAACTAGCGATCCAAATGTTTTTTTTAATAAAATTATTGCTTTTAATTTTTAAAATTTATTTAGTTTTTCATATTCTTGATCTCCATGTTAGAGATTACGTGTTCTTAAAAATTAAGACCAAATATCTATCTAAAAAATAGATTTTTAAGAAGTGCCACATTTCTACATGTGTGGACTTGGTCCGTATGCTAACCGTGTCCAAATACGAAATAATGAGTTAATAGAAAATTATTGGAGGTGAGGCATAAATATCTACTTAAAGAGGTCATTATAATGTAAAGAATACTATGATACATTATCTTGATCTCAAGATGGATGGATATGATAAAAAATGATAAGTTCTAAGACTAATGCAGCTTGTGAGATATTATCTAGGCCATCTAATTTTGATATTTTCATATATTTATAGATGGATGTGGTTTGCATGAGGTTGCAACCTTAGACAATGAAATTAAGGCACACGACACACCTTCAAATTTTATCTTTAATCTAATTTTGGTGTCAAAAATTCTTGGGATGGTTTGATAATCTATTTTTATCTCTAATAATAAAACTATAAACTTTACAAGTGGTTCAAATCAAGTAAATCTATAAACACATGAAAATCTTTAAAATGGACAGTCCAGATAATGTCTTGCAAGATAAAATATTTTTTGGACTCGATTTTTTCTTTTCTTTTCATATTCATACATCCTGATGTTGAGATGATCAATTAAAGGGTTTTCCAACATCAAAACAGCCTTTTATTATGGATTTTTGAGGTACACCTTAATTCTACATTTTAAGGTTGCACTCTTATATAGACTTTTTCCTTTGTGCATATGCTTGATTTGTACCATTTTTGAAGCTTTAACTAGGGGTAGGAATAGATTTTCAAACTATCATAGAGGTTTTCGACATCAAGAATCCATATTTCAACAGGGTCTAGAGATGTGCCTTACATTGATTGTTTAAGGTTGATGCCTAATGTAAACCACGCCGAAATTACTATAGCATATTAGTTATAGGTTATGTTAGGATATTAAGGCCTTACACATAAAGTGTTTCTTTAATGTATATTTTTGGAAATTTATTACTCTTAATTTGCAATAAAAGTTTTTCAAACAAGGGCATTTTTAGTCACAAAGAGGGGTAGAATAAATATTTCTATAAAAAAACTAGTGGTAATTAATACTGCATGTGGGTGATGTCATGTTTTATATGGATGATATCATTCTCCGCTATAGTCAATAAATATTTTTTATCGAGAATTTCTGGTTTACCTTTGATACCTAAAATACTCTAGCCAAAAAATTACTATATTTTAGAGTAAAGTTATAAAATGTCTAAAAATATTAAATACATTAAGAAAATGCTCTATATGTAGAAATACTACAACATAACCCATTAAGTATTTATAACTAACTAATGAATATCTACACCATCTTATTAAGCTACTTCTAAGGGGTGCACCTATCACAATAATAAAATGAGACCTCTAATGGCTATGGGAAGCGGCACCTGGTAAAAAGTACCAAATTTAGGGCCCAATATATGAATATCATAACTATGACATCGTATTAATAAAATAATTATAATCTAATAATTGTATATATCATTATAATAATTATGTAATTAGATTAAGTAGGTTAAAATTATGAGTAAGTTCATAACATTTTAAAAAGATTATTATCACAACGTTGCAATCTTTTCTACCCAGAGAGGTTATGAATGACAAACTTGGGGTTAACTCCATCTCGATTCTTGGTAGCAAGCATGTTGTCTTACCCTTCTTTCTCTGTCTTTTCCTTTTCCCTGCATCAATTTGTTATGGGTGAGGTTTGTATTAGGTGTCAGCCTTGTACTCTTGAAATAAGGTGCACCTCAAAATCATGTTGAAATTACATTTTTGGTGTCACAAAGCCTTGTGATGATATGAAAATCTATCGTTGGTCCCAATTATAAAATTTAAAGTTCTTAAAATGGTGATGACCAAGTAGATCTATAAACACTTGAAAATAGACGATCTAGATAATGCATTAGAAGATGAACTATTTTTAGGGCTAAAAATCCACATTGTTTCATGTCTATGAATCTCAAGGTCGAGATGATTGATTTGAGGATTTTCCAGCATAAGAACAACTTTCTCTAGTCGAGATGATTGATTTGAGGATTTTCCAGCATAAGAACAACTTTCTCTAGTCGAGATGGTTGATTTGAGGATTTTCCAACATAAAAACAACCTTCTCTAGTGGGATTTTTTAGGTGCACCTTACTCATACTGGATAAGGTTGACACTTTATATACATTTTTTCCATTTGTTATTGGAGCAAATCAATATTTGTGAACCATGATGCCACCAAAGCAGCCTTTGGCTACTGAACACTGGCTGGAAGAAATTATTGTGCTCATAGATCACATAATAGAGAAGTTGAGGGAGGCACTTAATAACTATTTAGCATATTATGTCAACACATGGAATGGTGAGGAAAATAGAGAATATCATAAAGAGTTTTGGCATAATCTAATAGACTGAATATCAAACATCAATCAAACATCACGAAAAATTCAAGCAATTTAGCTTGAAGAATTCGTTCTACTGGTCATAATATGTGAAACACGGTCCATTGAGGATGAGCAGATTTGAACATTCAGAGTTAATCCCACATAATTTCATAATAAGCTCCAAATTTAAATGTTTCATGGATTGGAGGACAATTGTGGAAAGAGTGCCTATAAGAGACAGGTGGAACTGCCACAAACTACCAATAAAGTTGCCAAGGAATGTGTACAATTCAATAAACTTGACACCAATCTTCTCCCCTGTCTAGAAGAGAGATGTTCAGCATTTAAAGTATGAGTTTCGATTTCGATTTTTTTTTTTTGGTGGTGAATGAGTTTCCTTTTTGCTGTAGAAAGTTAGTGGTTGGGGCGACTAAAGTCCCTTGGATTTGTAGAGATTATTGTGGTATCTTGGTTAGCAGTTAAAGGGAGGGCTGGACACAGTGTGCCAAGTCCTCTTTTACTTTTTATTTATTTATTTTTCCCTCATAGATAATAGTTTTTGGTTATTGTAGAGGAAGGGGGTTGTCGAATTTTTGTAAAGAAGTGGGTTATTTTGGGGGAAACTGCCTTGAGTAGGGCTGACAAAAGGCTTTAACCCACCCTAGTCCCTAGCCCAGCCCTGCCCTAATCGGGCCAAAGAGGCCATGACCCGGATCCGACCTTGGCCTTGTTCAGGCGGGCTGGCCCTGATACACAAAAAAACACATAGGAAAACATTAAAGAAAACAAACTGAGTGGGCCCAGGCTGCCTAGCACCTATCTGATCCTCAAGCTATAGTGGCTCGACCTTGGCCTAACTCTCAATCTATATTTTACGGTCCTTACCCTTTTAAGGCCTGGCCGACCAGGCCGGGCTGGGCTCCCTGGCCCAATTACCAGGCCTAGCCTTGAGGCAAATGGATGGCAGATCTGATCACGTTGCATGGACCGCGAAATTGGTTAATGATAACTAGGTAAATCAAAACACTTAAGGCGCTGAAATTGTCTGAGAACGATTGGAGTTCATTTGAGTCGAGTTGAACTTGTGGCAACTATATGTACACAACTTGGCACATCATCCCGAAATCAATTAAGAAGCTAAGGCAACAATAGTTGCCCCCACGCCTTAAGGGCATGTTTGTTACGTTTGAAAAATTATTTTTGGGAAAGTATTTTCATATGAAAGAATTTTTTCATGTGATTAGATATAGATGTTTTTTACACCAATTGACTCATAATTGGTATGAAAAAAATGCATTGAGACCAATTGGTATGAGACTCTTGTATCTAATTGTTGAGGATTGATGTCTTGTATTATGAGGAAATAGATCTGTCAAGGTAGAGTCAAAAGGACGACCCCGAAGGGCCGAAGGACTCGATATATATTGTTGCGACTCGATATACATTGTTGCAATTCAATATATATTATTGCGATGGGGTTCATTTAGGGTTAAAGGAAAAATACATATCTTTTTGTAATAAGAAAGAACAAAGAGGTGTGAGGAAGAGAGGTAGCTATTGTAACCCTGTTTTCCATTATCAGTAAAGAAGTTCTCATCTCCCGTGGATGTAGGTATGTTGCCGAACCACGTAAATCTTTGCGTTGTGGTTGGTTGTCTCTGTCTTTCTTTTGTATTTGTTTCTTTTTTATTGTTTTCGAAGATTGTTTTTCGTTTTCACACTAATCGCATAGGCGTACCAAATGTAGCTTAAAGGTAATGTGAACCGGCATTCACGAAGTTGAGTGGGGAACCCACTCCTTACTCCCCAGGAAAAAAAGGGACACTACTGCCCCCCCCCCCCCCATTGGCAAAAAATGCATCTGAAAACCTAAAGCTAAATGAAGTAGAAAGGAAAATAATGCCCTTTTTATCCCCAAAAAGAAACTTAAAAAATAAAATCGAGAAACAACAAATGGGAGGTTAATTCTCTTACAAAGGAGGGGGTTAAGATTACAAGCTCTAGATGTTCATGTGTAGTTCTTCTCAATGAACAGATGTCTTGAGTTGCTTGCAGATGACATCATTTGCAGAGAGTGTGCTACTTTTGTTAGGTTATGCGGCTATTTAAAGGCCATTAGCTCTGGTCGTTAGCCATGACAATAAGTCAAGAGGCTGATCACCACGCATGACTACGCTAAATCAGTTTGGCATTCTATCACATCCCAGAGGTTGTATCTTTGATACCTCTATCTACAAGACTAGCACATTCATAAAGTGCATGTAACCAAGAACTCACAACTGTGACCATCTAATCGTGGCTTCACTTCTCCCTTGGTTTAAAAATGGGCCAACGGGCAAATTGATCTGCAAAAACCATCACAATTGTCAACAACCCTTTGAACTGACTAATTATTCTAATACTCTGAACCTAAGGGCCTAAGCCTAATTACACATTACTCCCAAACCTTAATTTCCTATCTCATAGAGGTAAAAAACCTAATTCAACCTAAAACGTTACTGTGGACTACGTAATCAAGATAGTCCATAGTATACTCTAGAGCATCATGACCCATGCTTCCTAGACGTCCAATACATCCTAATTAAAAGAATTCCAAACATGTCCACACCTTAACTCTATTCAAATCAATTCAGTGATGAGGAGTCGGTAGTGACACACGATGTGTCGATAGAGACGCAAATTGCTTTGCTATGACATCAAGGGCCCAGATTTTTGCCACATTTCCTTATGGCAATTCATCATTATCACTATCCGAATCTTATCCCGACTATTTGAAGTTGGCTATATGAATCATGTTCTATTGTTTTGCTCTATCAAGGGCAATACCTTCAGTCAAACCATAAGTAACCATATCCATTCTCACTGCTTCCATCTATATCCTTTGGGGCCTTCCATTTGAATCAGATCGTATTTCCTAAATGGTGTCATATTAGATCTATGTTGCACATGGCTATCCCACCTAAGTCTACTTTTCTTCATCTTATCACCTATTGAGATACCCTTAAGTTCCCTTATATGCATTCATTCTTAATTCTATCTTTTTTTGTTTGGTGACTCATCTATCTCAACTACACTCATTCTATGGATATATTGTTTCTTAACTGCCCAATATGCAGGGCCATAAAGTATGACTGGTCTTGCTTCTATGGCGTCAAAAGTATTTTTTTCGTAAATTCCCTTACCATGACTACCATAGAAAACTTTTTGCGAGCAACCTCACTGAAACCCTCTCAGTCCATAATGGTGAACACACCCCCAGACCCAATCTCCAAAACCTCAACACTAGCTCCTTGATCCCTATAATTCCATAGACCTTGAACCCACCATCTTAACCTAGCCCTTCAAAGAATGATATTTTCAAACTCACATGACCTTGGCTAAACTACAAGGAAAATTGTTTGGTGCATCCAAGCCCGCACCTATTATTATGCGGGCTTAGAGATCTACACCATCCACCAAAAAATATCTGTCACCCTAAACAATTGCCATACTAGTCCTCCAAAAAAGTAAAATCAACTGTTTAAATATTTTTTCCAAAAAATATCATTTCTAATTTTTAAAATTTATTTATTTTTGCAGCTTAATAATCTCCATGTTAAAGATTATATATTCCCTAAAAAATAAGATCAAATTCTATTTCCAAAATAAATTATTAAGGGACCCAAATTTCTACATGTGAATCCGTGGACTCATTGAAACCGTGTTCATACTATAATCTCGAGTCCAAGATCCTTACCACCCTTTAAGTCAAATTCCAAAGTCCAAAGATCCATACTACTGTCGGCAGTACGTAGACAATAGATCAATGAGGTTGATTCCCTCTCCAACGTAGTTCTATCTTTACTATTCCAGTTCATGTTACTTTGATCGCGTCTAAATAGGAATCAAATTATTCATTGAGGTAAATCAAATATCCCCCATATGCAATTTGAAAGAATTAAATTCATGGAAAAGTACTGCTTGAGAATATTAGTGCTTTAACTGGCTTATTTACAGACCACCAAATTTTCAGACGGCCAGGTTCAATCAAAGAGAGGTTCCAGACTTCCTTAAATTCCAAACACGTTATCAAACACAGTATTTTCTAATTTTAAAATGGAAGATGATAAGGGGAGTCCACTAGCTGATGGAATAGTATAAGCCCAATGGCCCAAATTGAATCTGGGCCTATCTGACAATGGTCAGGACTGTATATCGGCAATATAATTTTAATATTTTTTTTATATAAATCCAAATAGTATGAAATTTGGATCATAAACTCTTCTTATCAAAACGCACCTGATAAAAATCTTAAAAAAATAATTCACATAAAATAAATTGATCAAAATATCCTAGGAACTTTTCAGGGGTATTTTAGTCAATTTAATTTATACGAAATTTTTTATATATATATTTTTATTAGATTCTATTTTTTTTGAAGAATAGACACTCTAAATTTCAAGTAATTTGGATTTGTAGAAAAAAAAATTAAAATTTTATTACAAAATATAATTGTGATCATTGGATCGGTTCAAATTCAAAAAGGACCGTTGGGCTTACAGTGTTCCATGAGCCCACTGGGCTGACAGGAGCTTTTTCCTTTTAAAATATTAATATTCTAGTTCTCAAGAAGAAAGAACTTTTAGATTCCAAGGAACTTCAACCTTCTTATTATCAAACAAGCCCATAAATACACTACAAGGGGTGGCAATGGACCCGGATCCAATGGGTAGACCTAACCTGGGTCCGGGTATGGGTCCAAAAATTGGACCTATCGAGTTGGGTACGGGTCCAAATCTTGGACCCGAACACTCTTTAGGTCCGGGTCCAAACGGGTTCGGTCGGGTTCGAGTCTGGGTTCGGGTCCAGGTCCAGATCCAACATTATACTTTAGGCTCCCAATTTATGAAATATATAGATATTTTAATTTTTGGGTCAGATCTGATTGGGTCTGGATCTAGGTCCCACATTATATTTTTGGATTTGGGTCCAAATCCGGTGACTTCAAATCTGGTTCTTCGTCCAGGTCCGGCTAACCAGACCCGTTGTCACCCCTTCGACATGTGCTCCAGCGGGAGTTTGTTAATTTCTCGCCAGTTCACATGTACGCTCGACAAATTCTCCTCCCAAATTCTTACTCAAAAAAAAAAAAAAAAAAAATTCTCCTCCCAAATGAAAATTTGTGGAAAAGGAGCTCTTCACCCATGTGGATTAGGTTAGTGGGACCCTTTTTTACCCCATTTATGTAGGCGTTCGAATGACTTTGAAGCAAGGATTTTGCACGTAAAAATCAAAAATCGTGTGGGCCCACACAAGCGTGCTACAATAATTCCTATAGGGCGATGGCACGTGGCAACGAACAAACTGGCTTCTGCGATTAAAATATCAAGGTGGGCCATTCGTTAGGGGCCGAAAGGACCATATATTCTTCATCATTGAAATGACCAAACTACCCTTCATCTTAAGAAGCCTGCATTATTTGAGATAAATAATGTAATATGAACAAACATATATACCTTACCCTCACGGGGTTAGGCTTCTTTTTTTTTTTGCGATGGCATGAAAATTTGTTGTCACCTCTAATGAAGAAATTTAAAGGTAAATATATGTGTTTTATGCGTAGGCAGCGGAAGAATGTGGTGATCATCTTTTTTTTTTTGCGTGTAATATTTGGAGTCGGATATTTCAAATGTTGGGATTCTCCATGGTTCTTCCAAATTCTCACATTGATATGGTAAATTAATGGGAATGTGGACGGTTAACATTTTTTGGTAAGACAATTTGCCCTTGGTATTGTGGGAGTTATTGAGGGAGAGAAATTTAAGAATTTTTGAAAGAAAAATGATGGATGAAATTGTAGTTACAAAGATAATTATCCATAATGTTTGAAGATGTCACTAAAGAGGGTTTTGGCCTTTCAGATGTGGATGTTTCGGTTAATCTTGCAAATTTGATCAGACAAAAAATGAGAAAGGATCGATTTAGACGAGTGTGGATACCACCAATAAATGGGAGTCTCAAATTAAATTTTGATGCGAGCTCTTTAAGAATTCTGGGTGAGACTGGCTTTGGAGGTATTATACGAGACTCAAATGGAGACATTGTGTTATGTTATACAAGGTCTTGTGATACTTCTAATTATGCAGACATGGAAGCGATACTTCGAGGACTTTGCATTATTCTTCAAAGATTAAGCACTGTACTTTGTATTGTGGAGGGCGATTTGCTTAATATCATAAACTTGTGCAAAATGGAAACTAAATATCAGTGGCTCTTGTGAGATAAATGGATAGTGGTTGTAGATATCGCTTTATAGTTGAATGTCTCTTTCCAACATGTTTACAGATAGGCTAATGAAATGGCATATGATTTGGCGACATAAGGAGTTGGTTTGGGGGACATGGTTGTAGATGAGACTTTACTTGTTTGACTTTTTATGTATATTTATAATTTTCTCTTTACTACATTAATAAAGTGATAGTAATATTGCCAAAAGAAATGAAATTTAAAGCACTAAAAGATATGCAAATCGAGCATATCTATAAATAATTAATTTTTTTAAAAATGAACCGTCTTGATAATGCATTATTTTAATGACTTGAAAACCTTTTTCTTTTCTTTTTTGTCATCTCCATATTTGAGATTGAGATGATGAATTTGAGAGTTTTTGGCATGGTAACAACTTTTTTGGATGCATTTTTTAGGTAAACCTTACTTCAATAATTGAAGGTTGATACCTTTTGTAAACTTTTCCTTTTCGTAATTGGAACCAAAATTTATCGACCGTGTGATGGATTCCAAACGAATAGTTTTTTAGCACTTAAAAGCCCAGATATTCAACCATCTATTAAATAGATGAATTAGAAACAATCTTGGAGTGAATTAACTTGGGAGTCATTGTTTGAGTACAAATCATTCTTTTTCCACGGAGATATTTGAGACGAACAATTTGAGACTTTTAAAGTTAAAATAAATTCCCTTAAACGATAATTTGGCTTTATAGTTTGGTCCGCAGGAGTACAAAATCCTTTGCATGTAATATTCACAATACATAATACCAACGATTTAAAAAACGGATCGGTGACCCATATCGGGAAACCTAAAAACCTGTCTAGATTGGTGAATTGGCGGTCCGGAGTCTGGACTGCTGCTTTATTGTGCGGAAAAAAAGTGAACCAACAAAAAACGTGTAAAAGAAATAGTGAACTAGTAAAAAACCGGTCCGGATCAACAGTCTAGATCATTGTTTGATTGTAGATAATCGCCATTTTACTGTGCAAACCATCGTTTCTCTTCTAGAGTCAGTTGTTTTTATATATACACACATAAACGGTACATGGTGACCGATTCTTGGGTCGTACCAACGGTTCAATGTTGACCCGACATTTTTTAAATCACTACATAATACACATATGTTACATATTAAAACATTCATCAATGATATTATGGATGAAATCATGATCCTGCTTAGGGATTATGAAGTGATCTTCCATCATGTGGTTCGAGGTTTTAATACAATGTTGATCCGCGGGCTAAGAGGGCCACATCGTGAATGACGGTGGCTCTATTCTTTCCACCTTTGTCTCTCTTCTTTATTCCCCTGTATTTTTTTTGGTTGTTTTGTTTGTTTTTGTTATCTAGTATTTTATTTTCATTGTCTCAATGAATCATACATTTTTTTAAAAAAAAAAAAGAAAAAAAAAAAAGACATACTAAACATTCATTAATGGTTTGGAACTTCTATCTCCACGGGTGGCTAAAAAAGGTGATGGTCATGTAGTAGGGGTGGCAACCTGTTAGCCTTGGCCTCAGACTAGCAATAGTAAGGGTGGCCCATTTAAAAACAATTGTAACTAACGCTTCAAATGTTTTATTAGTATATTTATTATTTTTAGTTTTTAAAATTTATTTATTTTTTAGTATTCCTAATTTTCATATTAAAAATTATGTATTATCTAAAACTTAAGATCAAAATTATGTTTAAAAAATATATTTATTGCCAAAATGGCATTTGTACTTGTGCTGGCTTGGCCGCATGCTAACAACGTCCCTATGTTATTCAACACATTTCAGAACCATCTATCTCCTCACTCCATTACCAACCGTTGACCATCAGATGTATAAATATATGCTTGCATAAATGATTACGACATTATGAACTATAATTATATTATTTGTAATTATCATTTGCATTTTATTCATGTTTTTCCATACTCGTTGCAGTTGAAAAAGAAACCATGCCCAACATTTAAAGCTGAAATTTGAACCTCCAATCTTTGGAAATGGAAAAAGTTTCAAATGGCCTTTGTCTATTTTTGACTTGTATCCTCTTACCTTTTCATTAATCTCCACTTTTTATGCGATCTCTCAATCCCTGATCTAAAACTAGGGTTGGCAACTGTGCGGATCAGATCGAGCCCTAGCCCAGCCTTATCCCCGTGAAAGCCGGCCTAGTAAAACCTTGACCCTATTTGCGTCAGGCTGGGGCCAAAGGAGGTTGGGCCTCTTTTGCCCTAGCCTGGGCAGAACTAGACGGGGCATCTTTTGCCCTGGCCTAGACTCGGCCCTCAAGCCAAGTTTTGTGGCCATGCCTTAGTATTTTTTGGGCCGGGACTCTAAACCCATTGCCACCCCTCCCCTCGCTAGATTATTCATGTTTCTTCCCTAATGTTCTATTATATTTATTTTTAAAGCTATATATTTTCTATTATATTTATTTTTAATGCTTCATATTTTCTAACAGTTTATCATGAAAACACATGGGTAGTTACGTCAGTTCTAAAAGAAAAATTCTTGCTTTCCTCTTGTCAGGACTTTGCTCAAAAACGCTTTAGAAAGGGGACCCCTAAAAAAAGTTACTAAAAGGCCCTCAACTTTAAATCCTAAGAAGGAATACCCTTTTGAAAAGAATGCGAAGTGTGGAAACCCTAGAAGAACCTCCACCCTTCTTCACCTTTGCTTTATGGAGGAACGTGCCCTCTCACAGTACGTTAAAAAGAACACTGTGCATGCGTGACAATGAGGTTAGACCTCAACCTCAAGCGTGCTCCACAAGTTCTACATTTGTGATTTTTACTTTATGTAATATCGATGTTACCCTTCTTACAAATTTTATCAAAAATGAAATAATAATGGGATTGCATACTGTAAGGCCGCTTATCTTTATTATAAGGGAGATCATTATTCTTAGTTATTAGATGCCAAATTGAATGGCTTGAATGTGTCATAAAATTTTCAAAAAAATTTATAACTTTCGAGTCTAGTTAATGATTGACTCACAAGATTGCGACCTGTTGTAATGAAATTACATGCATAATTATTAGGGTACTTAAAACCAGTAATGGGCCAAACATGATTGGTTAAGCAATTATTTCTTACATAGATAAGATAAAGAGTGACACTTCAAATTAGTGTATCTAAGGGATAATATCAAAAGTTTTATTTGATACCTAAGATTGACCTAATTCAAGACTAAATGATCTCTTATAGTTAGGAAATATAACTAAAAAGCACTTAAGAGATGAATTATTCAACATCTTTTTTTATTACATATAAAAAAAGCCCACATAATTATGGGTTAGAATAGTTGATATTTTAGGTCTGATTTGATGAATAAATGAAATAGTAAATAGTTTATTTTTTAAGTTGGATTTGATAATTTCATCAATTTTTTTCAAAGAAGAAAAGCACGAAGTGGGTCACTGCTTGGTGTGACAATGGTGTGCTTGAATTAGTGTTAGGAAACCCGGTCTGGGTAACCCGGAAGTCATTCGGGTAACCAGCCCTAAGCAGGAAGATCTAGCCCGAGCTAAAAAGGTTTAAAGAAATTTTAAAAACTCAAAAACTTCCAAAAATATAAAAAGTATGTTTAAAGTATAATTAAAAAAATATATCCAAATGAGATTAAAAAAATAATGAAAAAATTGAGTTTTAATAAATCAATTTGCACCGAGGGATATTTTAGAAATAATTCAACTAAATCCAAAAAAAAACATGTAAAAATAAGTATTTATGGCTATAATACATTCCAATCTTGTCCAAAACAATATAAAATATTAAAAAACTATTACAAACAAATTTCTTTTTTATTTTTTGAATTTATATAAACTTTTTGAATTTCTTTTTATGTTCCTGTCTTGACCGCCCTAATCACCCAAAACCGACCAAGGCCAGTTCCAGGTAACCCGCACGATCCGGGGTGGACCCGACCGGTTTTTCATCCACGGAAGAAGAAACCAAAAGAGAGGATATTTTAGATATTTTGGGGTAACCCAGGGGCATACAAAGAAGTAGACCTTATTTATATACCATTCAAGAACCAGTCGGACTTCAATGGCTATCATGGCTCGTACTTGGATCTCATTCCTGCCTGCGTCTTTCTTCTCCATAGAGAATTACAATCATCCTCCTCCCATAATTATGTTCAAGGTTTCAGGCGAGCTCATGCATTGCCTTTCATGGCGACTTCTCAAGTGGAAAGAGACAGAAAATCAGTGATTCTAAAATGGCAGAAATGGAGGGGAATTGAGGCTCGACTGGTCCGAATTTCCATTATTTGTAACCACTATTAATGTTGTTTCATATTTTTTATTATGGGGTATTAGATGTAGTTATAGAGGGAGAGAGTTTGTGCTTTGATATGCCAAACCCAGTCTATCCACTCTAAAATGATAAGCTTTGTAGTGTAATTATCGTTTGAATTAGTTGCATTTGTTTTTGCTGAATATTTTTTGGTGATTATATGGCATAATTATGGTTGATTTCAAAATGAATGGGTATTGCTTATAATTTCACAGAAAGAGAATTCATGGAAAATAAATTTTGAGTCTTGACATTCAACCACTCATGCTTCTTTTCTCGTTTTTAAGGATTTGAATCACAGTCAAAGTTACTGTGAATTGATTTCTTATTCAAATTGATTTTGGAATGTCGATAGCAGTTCAAATTTGATGATCTTTGAAGAATAGAAATGAACTGTTCGAAAAAAGTGCAAAATGAGCGAATTTATTGCTCCAAATTTCTTTTTTAAGTGATTTACATACCGACCTTAAACTGTTTCCTAAAGTACAAAATGCTGGTGAAAATTAAAAAGAAAGTCCGTCAACCTATATATTTTATTTTTTTTTCAAAATTGTTTTTCAGTCCGAGGACATCGTCAGACCAATTTTATTTATTTTAATTTTTTTATTTTTTGATTTTTCCATTAGTAGGGTATAGCCTAAAGCTTGGGGCACTGCCCTACTAACAAAAAAACTAAAATAAAAATTAAAATTTAAACTAAAGACTACATCCTTAGACTAAGAAGCAATTTTTTTTTTTTTAAAAAAGACAAACTTGTTGACCGATGTTTTTTGTAATTTCTGCCTAAAAGTGGAACATTTCACATTTTAAAAAAAAATTTAGGATCTGTATGTAAAATCACTCTTTTTTTTTTTTTTTCGAAATGAATTATGTGCCTGAGTGTGGAGAGAGACGGAAAGGAGGCTTTTAGGTGAAGAAAAAGAGGGAGAGAGAGAGAGAGCCATGGGTTTGGATAGAGACAGCAAGTGAGATCGTTAAACCTTAGAGTAAATCACGTATAGATACTTTCGAGAGCTCAATTATCAAATGGCTTTGGATAGAGACAGCAAGTGAGATGGTTAAACCTTAGAGTAAATCACGTATAGATACTTTTGAGAGCTCAATTATCAAATTGGGATGTCATTTGCAAGAAATTATAACCACCATCTTCTTTCTGAGATATTTTTTTTTTCTAAATTGCCTCTCAAAAAATGTTTGTAGGTAATTTTCTCTAAAAGTTAAAATGTTTTTAAAACACAAAATGATGGAATTATTGGAAAGTTTGTAAACCTGGTAGTGTTTAGAAAAATTGATATATCTGCTTGATCTGCACTATTTTTAGATTTTTAAATTTTATAATTATATTTAAACATAGATTTTCAAGCTATAATAAAGTTTCCAATATCAAAACTACATCCACTCATTTATAATTTGTTTAAAAAAAACTAGAAGTGGGCTCCAATCTTTGCTAGAGTCTAAACTAATGGCGCCAATATTTTCATTAAACAACCAAATTATTGTTGCATGTGCCAATATCAATGGAGAAATGATACTCCTTTTGCTATTTTATTATCCGTTCCTTTTGAGGGTGTGGTTTGTACGAGGCTGAGGCTCTAATCAATCAAAATAAGACGCACCTCTAAATAGTATTTAAAGATGATTTTTCAATAGTAAAATTTTTTATGATTGCCTGAAAATTTGTTTTCTTAATTATAAAATTTGAAGTTTTAAAAATATTGTAGATCAAGAAAAATCTAGAAACACCTAAAAGAAATTGAAAATTGACGGCTTAGATACTACATTACAAAATGCACTACTTTCCAAATTTAAAGTCCATTATTTTTTTTACATCTATACATCTCGAGATTGAGATTATCGATTGGAGGGTTTTTCAACATCAAAACAATTTCTTCTAGTAAAATTTTTAGATGCGTCTTAATTCGATTATTTATATCGTCAATCTTACATAAGTTTTTTCTTCTTTTAAACATGCCCCATTAACTTAAGCAATATAACGTCCATTATTCTGGATCTTAGTTAAGTGAGAGTACCTAGAAAGCCATCCACTTTTTTTCAGCATCATGATTAAAATTTTAGAACTAATATTATATTTATTGTTATAAGTCTCGAATACATATAAAGCATAAAATAATTTGAGAAAAGCTAGCAACATAAACTGAAGATCAATTGACATTTATCCATTCGTCTTACCCTCGTAAAGAAGCATCCGCCTAATCCATTTCTGTCTGATAACTTTGCGATTTGAAAAGTTAATTACACATAGACATTTGATCTCCAAAGAAATCAAAATAAAAGAATTAGGGAAGAAAGAGAGAGAAATAGATCATCAAAGCCGATATACGTGGTTTGGCAATAATGTCTATGTCGTAAAACCAATCTTTCATTTCTAACTTTGGTTTTACCATAGATATACAAAGTTACAAGCTTTTGGCATCCGTCTAGAAACTATTTCATGTATAACTTCAATCCCTTCTACCTATCACAGGCCTCATGCTTTAGAGAGCTTCCATGGTTTGGACCATTTGGTTAGAGAGAAATAGGAAAATATGTGAAAGAAAGGGATCACACCATCTAGCAGGGAATGATAGACTCATATCCACTCTTATTGAATGGGTATCTACTCTAAAGAACCTTGGGCTTCTGGTTGAGCATGCAATGTCTTTCAACATCCATTGTAATGAGGACTCCAAGATCAACACATTGGATACCCCTTGAACTAATCATTATCAGGTTCAATTTTGATGGGTAGCTCTATTGAACTTTTAAGGGGAAGAGTTGAATCCACTAACGTCTTAGGAATCGAAGGCAATGTCATAAGACTGTAAATCACAGAGATCAGGTTTTATTAGAACAATTGAAAACTCTATGTTCTTTATGTGTACCTCTCCATAGCCATGAAATCCTATTTAAAGAATGATGGGAGGAGGTTGTTTTTCAACGTTCGGCTTTTCTTCTGGAATCTCTGAGAACATGGCCATCTTTTCATGAGAGATAAGAAGTTATCTACTACCCGTTAGATAAAAGTATATTCTCTCTCTAAGAAAAACTTTAGTAAGATAAACATTAAAATGCATTAATTAGATTACGAGATAAAAATATGGCACAAGTAAGGCCTCATGGCCACCCATACATATCAACATCTCTCACTTGACCATGAGGACCAAATATATTGAAATATCATAAAGTCTATACTATTTAGTGGGTTTAACATTTATGAGCATATCCTTATCATGACGCTTCACGCTAGTGCGGTTATGCATCTCATGACACAAAAAATATCCAGAGTCATGTCATGAGGTTTTTTACGCAATACGACTTTTCCTCTCATGACCAAGACATCAAAGAAAAATATTCCATTTGGGAGTCATTACTTAAATATTCCTAAGTCCATCAAAGCTACATGCTTTGATAATATTTCTGTACTTAATCCCTTTGCTCAACTGTAATCATATATGAAGATGGCAAATAAATTACAATTATTTAATTCTTTCAAATAATATCATAAATGTAGTGATAATCAATTTCAATGTGCCTACCATTGGAACTGTAGGTTCCATTTCTAAATGATGAGATGGCAGCCTGATTATCAGAAAAAGATTTAACATCGGCTATATCCAGTTTCAAATCATTTATGAAGTGCTTAATCCAGATGGCATAAGTTGTAGCAATGCTACAAAAAATATACTCAGCTTCCATAGTATACCAAACTACACAACCTTGTTTCTTACTAGACCGAGAAACACATCCACTTCCAAAGAGGAATACAACTCCTGATATTGATTTTCTATCATCTGGGTTTCTTGCAAAGTCTGCATCTGAGTATTCAGTAACCTCTAAATTATCTAGCTTGGAAGTACAATTTGTAGTTTTTAGTTTTCTGAAAATTTTGAGGCTACTGGATACTTAGATGCAAACTTTACAGGAAACCTAGATGATAGAAAATTAACCTCATGAGTTATATTCCTCTTTGGAGGTGGATGTGTTTAAAATATTTATCTAAATATTTTTCTTGAGATAAATATAGAAGTCTCGAACTTCTATCTCTTATTATCTTAATGCCCGTTACATATGAGGCTTCTCCCTTATCTTTTATCTTAAAATAAGAAATTAGCCATGATTTGGTATTGTTAATCATGTCAATATTATTACCAGCTATCAAAATATCATCTACTTATAATGATAATATAACAAAATTTATTTTTATTTATATGTTTTAATATTTATTTATATGTTCTAATCATAAGTGTAATAAATATGAATTATCCATACACACATAAGTATCCAAAGAGGCATCAAAATAACCAGAAATATATGAACTTTAAGTAATATTCAATAGGTACAAATTATCAACTTTAATACCATACACCAATACTATAGACTGCTTCCCAATGGTGACCCGACCAGACCTGAATTTTATTTCATAACCCTTGTCTTCTAGTCTAAGAATGGAAATCAAATTGCACTGGGCGCATACAAAATATCAGTCAGTAGGATATTCGTTTATCCTGGTAAACACAGCTTAAAAGTACTGACACGAAGTACATCGTAGCATGTGTCATTTCCCATATAAATCCATTGGTTACCGGCTACAATCTTCTTCAACTCTATAAATCCATCCTTGGTCCTCGAGACATATCGAATGGAGGCTGAGTCGACCCACCAATTCCTCAAATCATGGTTGGCAACTTAAGATTCTCGAACTACATATATCAAGTCATTTTCTTTTATTTTGATTATATTGAGCATTGTTGTTATTCTGGTTTCTATTTTTGTTTTTCAGCTTAGAACAATTAAACTTTACGTGCCCAATTTTCTTATAATAAAAATAAGCCTTCTCAACCTTATTCTTTTTATTTTTAAAATTTCTCTCATTTCCCTTACGTCTATGATTATTATTGTTCTAATTATTGTAAGGTTGAGAAGATGAACTTTGAGCAAAGTGAAACTCATTAAACTTCTTCATCATTCTTCTCTCAGCTTCAATACTGATGTGCATGAGAAGATTCAACATAATTATACTTTATGCAGAATGATTCAATACAATTACAACAGGCTCCCAAGATGGAGGGAGACAATTAAGGACAATGGACACTTGCATGCGATTAGGGACTGGATTCCCGGCCACAGCAAGATCCTTTGCGAGTACTGTTATTTTATTGATATGCTCGATCACTAAGTCCAATTCCTTCATTCTTCAAGAATTATATTTTTCTAATAATAATAGCACATGGGTCTTCGAAGTAGTCCCATACTTATTAGATAAGGTAGCCATCATACTTTAAGTTGTGGTGTGGTCCTTAAAAACTCTAATTAAATCATCTTCCATAAAATCCAATATTGTGGTCCTAGCTATTTTATCATCATCTAATCATTTGTCAAGTCGCCTTCTGGCTTGACCATTGGCATTAGGCTCTAAAATTGGTGGTCCGGTATCTAGAACATAGTCGATCCTATCTTGGAAGAGAATATATCCAATTTATCTTTTCCACATAGAAAAATTGGTTCCATTGAGTTTCCAAGTTTTGATAGTTCTAACATGACTAGCCTAGATGCCATTTTTAATTTTAGTTAATGCCTAAAAGCTCAAAAATTTAATTATGTTTAAAAAAAGAGTTGTTTGCTAGTCAAATCAGTAGGTTGCCGACTCTTTATGGGCAGTGACTTCTATGAAGAATTCATAGAAGTTTATGTTCATACTGTTGTGATGTAAGAAATTAAAATTTTATATTCATACTGTTGTGATGTAAGAAATTTATGTTCATATTATTGTGATGTAAGAAATTTATGTCCATAATGCTGTGATGTAAGAAATTAAAAATTTATGTTCATATGCCTAAAAGCTAAAAAAATTATGGGCAGTTTATGTTCATACTGCTGTGATGTAAGAAATTAAAAAAGTAAGGCAATAATCTACTTTCTACTATTCTTGCACAAGAGTAATAAATCAATAGGCTGCTGACTCTTTATGGGCATTGACTTCTATGAAGAATTATCTCGAGCAGTTTATGTTCATACTGTTGTGATGCAAGGAATTAAACAAGTAAAGCAATACTCTACTTTATGCTATTTTTACACAAGACTAATTTTCATAAATATATGAATATATTTTAGACCTACAAAGAGAGAGTCTACAATAATATTTGATATTCTCAACAAAAAAATATGACATAACATAATCACAAAAATTGAGTTCACTAAATCAAGATCATGAAATTTTCTCACTTAAAGAGACCAAAATCATGTGATAATTATGCGAAGAAATGACAATTATTATGCAAATAGAATATATAGAAATTATCCCTAAATTACAGTCCCATCATATAAAAAATATGTAGCAACAAATAATTAATTATTGACAGTAATTATCTGTCTCTGTTTCTCTCTAAAATTCCAACAATAGTTCCATTTTTCTTTCTCTAAAATTTCAGCAGTCTCAAATTTAACAGTTTCCAATAGAGACTTATATAGAGAAAAGAAAACCCAATATTAAATGTAGATAACTTAGAGAGAGAAAAGGGCTCGCTATTTGGGTTGAAAATCAATAAATGAAGGGATGATGGACACTTTTGCAAAACATGATGGTTTATCAGAGAAAGACGATAATAAAAAAATGGCGCTGAGTTCAACGAATTTCACAAGATTTCAGTTAAGTTTTCAATAAATGATAAAGTTGCACTTTAAGCAAAAGTATAGTCTCCTGTCCATATAGTAGACAACATCTTTCTCTCCAATTAAGAGGTCTCAACATCAAACCCTATGGTCGGGTCGCACCTTCTTT
This sequence comes from Amborella trichopoda, assembly GCF_000471905.2. Next base: position 4,645,607 of record NW_006499848.1, read on the forward strand.
GGTTTTTTTAGTGAAAATTTATTGAATTTGTTAAAATAACGAGGAAAAGCTTTCCAAAAAAAATTTGTTGCATTGATGATGAGCAAGAAATAAAAACGGAACGAAAGAACAACTCTATGATTTGATTCTCTTGGTCTTTGCGTAATTAAGTTGTAAAGTCAGATAAAAAAATAGGATAACCAATGAGCATGAATTAAATATAAAAATAATATGAAGTCAGATAAAAAAATAGAATAACCAATGAGAATGAATTAAATATAAAAATAATATGGGTGCAGTTGGCATTCGGATGCATCCGTAGCTATGGAGATAAGGTGCACCTTCAAATTTTATCATCGTATGTAATTTTGATATAAAATGTTCTTAGGATTATCTCAAAATCTATTTTTATATCTAACTATAAAATTTTAAATTTCAAAAATGGTTAAAATCAAGTAGATCGATAAACATATAAAAATCTTGAAAATGGACGGTGTAGATAATATGTTGTAAAATGCACTATTTTTGAGACTTAAAATCTTTTTATTTTTCGTGGTCATATATCTTGATGTCAAGATGATCAATTAAAGGGTTTTTTAACATTAAACTATCTTTTCCGATAGATTTTTGAGGTACATCTGTAGCTGTAGAGGTAAGGTTGCAACCTTATATAAACTTTTTCCAAATAATATTAAGAGAGCAATGATGAAATAAAAATAAACAAATAAAGGAACCTGATGGCTTTGATATCAATGTTGAACTTTTGAGTGAAAGAGATCCCATCAAAGTCCCAAGAATCGAAAGCAATGTCGTAAGACTAAAAATCGCAGAACTGTAAATCGCAGAGATCAAAGTTTACCAGAACAATTGAGAACTATATGCATTTTTATGTGCCTCTCTATAGTCATGAAACCCTAATAAAGAGAGATGGGAGGAAGTTATTCTCTAACGTTCGGCTTTTTTCTTGGAATCTTTGATAATCTAGCTCTCTTTTTTTTGGAAATGGGTAGTTATCTACTACCAATTGAATAAAAGCATATTCTCTCTAAAAAACTTTAGTGACATAAACATTAAAATGTATTAATTAGATTACAAGAGAAAAATATAGTACAAGTGAAGCCCCATGGCGTCCAACACGTACCAACGAGCTCTCATGGGAAGCCAGAGAGAGGAGGTACTGGACCATTGGTGGAATCTTTAGAGATAGTCGCTCGATGTTGTCATCCACTACTTGTGAATGCACAAATTTTGTACTATGATTAATATTGTACAATAACTAGTCAACATTTATTGGAAATTTAAGTAAAACAAACAAAATGTATGGATTTCTGCGGACGATATCCAAATTTTGCAAATCAACCATGCACATGATATATGATAAAATCAATAAAAGGCCAGCAAATTTGCAAACAACGAAACCATGGCCTAAATATTGCCACCATTATATGCATTGTCCAAAACATTTGAATGCTAGCAATGTTAAAAATAAATAAGGGACTTGATTTGGACTCTTTCTTTGAAACATAAAAGGGAAAAAGAAAAGAATTTCGGTGGTCTACAGCAAGGATTAGAAAAAAAATTCATAGTCCTCGAAAGAAATCTCTAAAACTCAAAAAAATAAAAAATAAAAAGGAAAATCAAGCATTCTGCACATTCTGAATGAAGAAAATAGCAAATCCCAAGTTTTAATATAAGATAAAGAAAAAAAAAAGGGATCGCATGCATTCTTTAACCAAACATAAACATAAGAATTAGCTGTCCACATAGCGACAGTAAATAAAGCCACTTCAAATAATCATTTTATGTAAGTTTGAAAACAAAAATAATTTCCCTTTTTATTATGCAATAGTTTCAGGTTTTCCTCTAAAATTCAAGATGAAATTTGGCCATAGAAATTCTTAAGCCAAAGACACCCAAAGATAGGCTTAAATGTGATCTGACATGGAAATTTACACAAAGAAAGGGATAGTATCATAAAATCATCGAAGGGATCAAAAATCTCATTTAAGGGCATCCTTTTCTCTTTTTTAATGTTGATTGAAGAATTAAGAGTATATGCTTTGTTTTTCTACAATTAAGTGCATGTGACATATAACACCCACCCATAATCACGGATTAAAATATTGAAAATTTTATCAGGACGAAACTTTTTTTAGCATGGATCATTGAAATTTTACATTTTTCCAAGAAAATCTTGAGGAAAATATAAAAACGAAGTTTTTTATTTGAATTTTAAAATTTCAAGAGAATAGTAAAATACAATGACAAGGTCTTGTAAAATTCATAATTGAAACTCAAAATAAATATAAGGATGGTATATTATGAGACATCTTACCTCCCGTGAGAAAGTGACAATCACCCTTAGCCATTAGATTTGAAATATGACAGCTAAAAATAAGGCACCATCCGACTTAACGTCTAACGTAGGAGGAATTTGTCACGTATTTGTGTCGAAAAAACAATCGCATATTGTGCTTTCTATTGAATATATGCGCCACATGGCCTTTAATTAGATCCTACATACATAAATTCCAATTTTGGGTTTAATCTCCTTCAATGGTTATCAAAGCATAGTTCACAGGGTGCATTGTTTTTCTGTTTTTTAATAAATTGGATTTACTGATAGTGACAAGGGGTCTAAAAGCGCAAACTATAAGGCCCTACTTGGATAATAGTTAATTTTATCATGAGTAGACTATCTCACCTAAAATTATTACAATTTATATAATATTATTTTGTTAATTACTTGATACGATGTTTACAACCAGAAGGAGAATCTCGTAAGAAAGCCTCTCTGATTTGTGATTTCTTAAACAATTAAAATAGGGAGAAATAGATAGCATTCGTTGAGTTCGGTGATTTAAAAAATGTCGAGTCGAACCGGACTCGCCCGGTTCGACTCGGGAATCGGCACTGGACGTGCCGATTCGGGCAAATTATACGGAATCGCCCGGTTCCAGAGAGAATCGGGCGATTCTGTACAGTGACTCGCCGATTCACTGTACGGAATCCGCGAGTCTCTGAAGAACACGGGCTGCACAGTGTTCTTCACGGGATTCTTTAAAATTTACCATTTTTTGATCATTTTTCTTGTTTTTTTAGCCATGTGATCAAATATGCAGGCTTTATGCAGCTTTTTTCAGCCTTTTCATGGATTAAATGGTAGAGAAATTTCGTGTTTTTGGATAATGAAAGTTGTGTTTTTAGGGTTTCCGCCTTTCCTTGTGTTTCATGTCAAATAGGGCATGAATCTGCAAAAATTTGTAGGCATTTTGATCGTAAAGTTGTTCATCAAAAAATTCTGTTATGAATTTGTGATAATCGTTGAGAAAAACAGAGTAATTTCGTTCATGAAACCAGGTAATAACCTTGGGTTTTTTTTTTTTCCACTCTATGATCAATTTCACTGCATATTTTGAAAATAATGAGTTACATTTCTAGGGTTTTTAATCTTTATTGTGTCCTTTATCATTTAACATATTCAATTTTATTTAATTTGCTCAATTACAGCCTGATTAATTAGATAAACACAGTGATGTCTATGAAAAGAAATTTCTGTTGGTTTTTTTTTTTTTTTCCGCCTTTCGATTTTTTGTTCACGATATATTACAAATAATATGTTAGATTTCTAGGGTTTTTAATCGTTATAGTCTTATTTATAATTAGATGTATTCAATTTGATCTGATTTATTCAATTTGAGCTTCATTTTTTAGATTCAATGATTATTGTCTGTGAAGAACTGCGTTTTTTTTTTTGCTCAATTTAATCTATTTGATTTGATTTATTGATGATAATGTATTCATAATTTAAGGTTTTGATTCCTTATATTGTTGTTTATAAAAAAAACTGTACTCAATTAGATGTAATTTATTCGCTTGGAGGTGGATTTTTTAGTTAAAATGGCTGATATAAGGTGGCTAAGAACAGATTTTTTTTTTTTTTTTTTGTAATCCATGATCGAATTTTTGAAAATTTGTTTTTTTTTTGTAATCCATGATTGAATTTTTTGTAATCCATGATCGAATTTTTTGTAGTCCATGATCAAATTTTTTGTAATCCATAATCGAATTTTTTGTAATCTATGATCGAATTTTTGTAATCCATGATCGAATTTTTTGTAATCCATGATCGAATTTTTTGTAATCCATGATCGAAGTTTTTGTAATTCATGATCGAATTTTTTGTAATCCATAATCGAATTTTTTGTAATCCATAATCCATGATCGAATTTTTTGTAATCCATGATCGAATTTTTTGAAAATTTTTGTTTTTTTTTGTAATCCATGATCAAATTTTTTTTGTAATCCATGATCGAATTTTTTGAAAATTTGCTGTACTTTTTTTATTTATTTATTATTATCTATGATCGAATTTTTTGAAAAATGATGATTTTTCGAAAAGACGTGAAAATCGTGACAAGGTTTTGATTATCATGAGGAATTAAACCATATTTTTAATTTTTATTGTTAAAGTTTATGTTGAAAAAATTGTATGTTGATAGATTATTTATGCAAAAAAATGCATGTTATTATATTTTTAAGGCAAAACTGTATTTTTTTTAATTTGTTGTTAATGCATTTTTGAGTTGGAATGACTGATGTTAGGTGGCTTTGTGAAGAATTATTTTTATTTGTTTTTTTTTTTTAGTACATGATCGATTTTTCGAAAAGATGTGAAAATAATGACCAGGATTTGATTATCATGAGGTATTAAACCATATTTTTAATTTTTATTGTTAAATTTTTTGAAAAAATTGCATGTTGATAGAATATTTATGCAAAAAACATACATGTTATTATATTTCTAAATTCTAATGCAAAACTGTATTATATTTTTAATGTAGTTTTGCATTAAAAATGTATTTTCAATTTTTAAAATTTTGAACCCAAAAAATACATGTTGTTAAATTGTATTATCGTGAGGAATTAAAGTGAATATCATTGTAAAAAAATTGTGGCATATATGACAATTATATTATCTTGCATTTTTTCAATTTTATTATTAATTTTTTAATACAAAAAATGTATGT
>NW_006499848.1:4669938-4748626 GCF_000471905.2 Amborella trichopoda
ATGTTTGTGATATTTATATGACTCCAAATTTTGCACACACTCTCTCTTCATCTCAATAATCAATCCCCAAACAAAAAAAATTCAATTTGAACCCTAGATATGGTCAAAATGAGTCTTCACCAAAAACAAATCTAGACCATTCATTTTATGAATTTCAAGATCTTAGCCTCTATAAACTCAAAATCATTTTTTTCTTTTTTAACATTGTTCATTTAATGATAATAAAGCCATCCAAAAAAATTGGAAATGAAAAAAATCCTTGTAAGGCCTAGATCTAAGCATCTCACCAAAATGAACGGCCTATGTTAATTGGGCTAAAAAAATATTTTCTAAGTTGTGTTTTCAATTTTTTATTTTTGTGATTGTTCATTAGAATGAAAAGAGTATAAATTTCAAATTTTGGATCAAACAAATGGCCATAAGATGGTTTTTTAAGGTTGTTGCATCATATTATTACACAACGGTTGCATGAAATCATTGCTCACACACACACACACACACATATATATATATATATATGAGGGTTTGTCTAGCGTTAACAATCCATTAAAATACAAAGGCTAATATTAGAAGGAAAAAGTTTATATGAGGTTGCAACCTCAACATATAGAATTAAAGATGTACCTCAAAAATCAATTGGAAAATGTTGTTTTAATATTGAAAAATCCTCTAATTAATCATCTCGACATCAAGATGTATGAATATGAAAAAAAAAAAAAAAGATTTTGAGTCCCAGAAATAGTGCATCTTGCAATACATTATCTAGACTGTCCATTTTTCAAGATTGTCATATGTTTATAGATCTTGATTTTAGCCATTTTTGGAGTTTAAAATTTTATAATTAGATATGAAAATGCATTTTCAGATAATCCTAACCATTTTTTACACCAAAATCAGATGTTATAATAAAATTTGAAGGTGCGCCTTAATTGGATTGTTTAAGATTGCAACCTTATAAAAATCACACCTATATTGGAATGGGTTGCGATGGATGTATTTATCAAATTTTAAAAATTATTTTAATAAGTAACTTAATCATTAAAGACAAATTTGATATTTTTATAAAAATACAATGGTATTTTAGAAATTAGTGTCTTAGAACTTTATTTGTGTATTACCCTTGTCCTTTAGTAAAAAATTTATCTTTATCCCTTATGGAGATGACAAAAGTAACCCTTGTCTTTTAGTGATATTTCTAAAAATACCTTTACTTGATGAGCAAGATATCACAAAAATTAACTTTTTTTAAAATATAAGTCACACAGTAAATCCACCCTTCATAACTCATTCTATCATTAACTTTTGTAATTTGAAGGGTTGTGACTCACACACACACACATATAAGAAAAACTTACAAACACTCGATGAATTTCTATAGTATCTCACTCATGGCTCATCACCATCCAAAGTATTATTATACGATCACGGTTTTTTGGTAACATTTAAATTTTAATTATTTTTCTAAAAATCAAGTTCATATGAAATTTTGGGTGTTTGTACATCTAACCAATTCGCACCTAAATAAAATATTAAAACAATAATTCTCAAAAAATAAAATGCTGAAAGTACTTATGAAACATTCATAGAGGTAATTTAGTCATTTTTATTAGTTGAATTATTTGTTTTATATTTTTGTTTGGTGTGCCACACTATGGTGCACACACCCACAAAATTTTATTTTAATCTGATTTGTAGAAAAATTATTTAAATTCAAACACTATTGCATAATCATGACCGTCTGATGGACTTTGGATGGTGATAAGCCATCAGCACAGTAGTGTAGAAATTCGCTCATGAGTGTTATATATATATATATATATATATATATATATGTGCGTGTTTGTGTGTGACCTATGGTGGTTACATTGAGGCTTGCCAAGCCCATGTGGTAACATATAGAGAGTTGCTCAATACCACTACCGAATCCAATAAGGATTAAATCGACATTGTCAACTATCAAGAGCGCCACCTTGTTATTGTTTAGGCTCTTGTTCTAACAGGCACAAATAACGCCAGCCTGACACCTCCTAAACATACCTGCACCCTAGAGAGACTCTGATTAGAGCTATATCGAAGTTACACTTTAATGTACCTTTAAAGGGCGACCTTGCAAGTTATAGCCTTTTTTACTGTCAAATTCTTACTTAATTATTCTACTATATTTTAGTTTCAACATAGTCTTGTGCTCTGACCTGTCAAAAGTTTTGGGATGCCAAAAAACAAGGAGTTGACTATGGTATAGACTTCTTGTTCTTTCCAAAGGTAAGAGGGATTCACCAAATGATTTTGTGAAATGGATTCATATGACATTGGTCATTATCTTGCATTCTGGTTATTTCCATTTTGCCTTTATTTTTTTTATCTTTTTTCACATTATTTTATTTTTCACAGCATTGTTCCTTGTAGGAGTACCTTACTCTCTCTTTTTTTCTCTCCCTTCTATAACAGGAACACATTTGGTACTAGATGATTCTGAAGTAGATGAGGACATGCAAGCATGCTTTCCTTGCCCCTTTTGTTATGTGGAAGTTGAAGTCTGTGTGCTCTGTAGCCATCTTCAGGAAGAACATTGTTTTGATATAAAAAATACGGTATGGAAATTATTATCTCTTGAAGCCAATAAAGAAATATATTTTCTATTTTTCTTCAGTTTCTTTCAGATGTTTCCCTTTATTTATTTATTATTTTATAAGTTGTTGATATTGATTATGGGACTTAAATTTGAAACTTCTATTAATGTGTTGTGGCCAAGTCTAACTTGAGTATTGTTTCCCCTGAAATGATCATGATTAGAAGGTATAAATTTTACAGAAGGCCAGGGTTGACCGCATTGTTGTTGCATCTCGGATGTGCACTAGTTCATCATCATCATAATTTTAGCCTTTTCCCAATTAATTGGAGTCGGCTATATGAATTTTGGTTGTCCATTCTACTCTATTAAAGGTCATATCCTCAGTGAGGCCCTAAGTCCTCATATTTTTTCGGACTACTTCCAATTATGTCGTTTTGGGCCTACCCCTTGCCGTTTTCAGTCTTTCCACTTGAACTAATTCGCACCTCCTAACAGGTGTTGGACTTGGTCGGTGCCACATATGGCCGGCCCAACTAAGTCTATTCTCTCTCATTTTATCTCCTATTGGTGCCACGACTAAATTCTCTTGAATAGATTCATTATGAATTCTATCCCTTCTTGTCTGGTCACTCGTCCATCTCAATATCCTCATCTCCGCTAATCTCATTCTATGGGTACATTATTTTTTGTCCGCCCAACATTCTGCCCCATAGAGCAAAGCTGGTCTCACGGTTGTCCTATAGAATATTCCCTTCAACCTCATTGGTATACGGCGATCACATAAAATTCCAGTTGCACATCTCCACTTCGCCCACCTAACTCTATTTTTGTGTGCAACATCTTCCTTGATCTTTTCATTTTCCTAGATTTTCGACCTAAGATATCGAAAGTGCGGTCTTTTTTGAACTTCCTGACCGTCAATCTTAACTACTTCCTCGTCTTTACTCTTATTATTACTAAATTTGCACTCCATATACTCTGTTTTAGTCCGACTAATTTTAAAATCTTTGGATTTTAGTGGCTAGAGCATCCCTCCAAAGTTCTAACTTTGTGTTGACATCGTTTCGGGTCTCATCAAACAAAACTATGTCATTTGCGAACAACATGCACCATGGTATCTCATCTTGTAGGTGCCTAATTACGTTGTCCATGGCAAAGACAAAAAGGTACGGGCTCAATGCTGACCCCCTTGATGTAACCTATTGTCACTGAAAACTCACTCGTCTCTCCACTAGTTGTTCGTACACTAGTTACCGCTCCATCGGATGTGCACTACTGGTTGGGGTTAAATCATCAAAATAGAGGATCTTGCAATTCTATAGTCCAAGAATATAAATCCCATCCACCAATTTGAGACCAAACCCCAAATCGTATGTTTTTAACATTGTCATTTTATCGATGTTCCCTACACTCAATGTGATGTAAAAAAGTGTTACTTAACCCTAGTTTACATGGACTCCCTAAGTAGCAAAAGAAAGAAGTTATGAACTTCCAAGTTATTATTATTTCTTGTTTCTTTTGTCCCTTTTTTTTTTTTTTTCCTTTTTTTAGTAGTGAACTACATAGTTGTTTGAAGCTTGAAAACTTGTAATTTTGAAGTGATGTCCTTTACAAATTTTAAGGCTATAAAAACCCAAACAAATCTGATCAGAACTCATAAAGGTCAAACGGTTCAAATGAAGCCTAGTATTGGGTCGAATAATTTTACATTAACATGGATGGAGCCTGGTAGGTGTTTCCAATGGGGGTCGGGTAAGTTGTGGAGTAGTCTGAGGCCGTTGTTGGAGTCCTATTCTTGGGGTTTTTCTTTTGGTAATTGATGGGGCTGGATATATTCTGTTTTCCAGTTGTATCTTGTAAGGAAGAATGGGTCCTAGACCACAGATTCCTGAACTTTCAAGTAGAAGGAAGTGAGAACAGATGAATGTATCCTACATGTGCACGCACCAATGTGTGTACATGCATGGGTCTCATGCATGAGATTGATGGGTAGTTTATCCATTACTTTTTTTTTCTTTTTTCCTATTTTGTTGGAAAAGTTGTGAAGTATATCTTCATTTATCTCAAATTTGTCTGTAAAATATGTTGTATATACATGTCCATTTCTACTAATTGATCATACATACCATTTTTAGGAATTTACCAGTAAAGCATTCCTATTGCATGTAACAGTATTATCTTTTTTAGAAACTATAACTAGGTTTCTACTAAAATTACTCAAAAACTTTTCAGACCATAGAAGTTTCCGTGCCAATACCAATAACCTACAAGTCATATGCATCAAGGTCATTGAGATTACAATGAGCCACATTAAGTTTTCATTTGCAAACAGCATTCATTATTTTAGCTGTAAGGTTAATGGAGAAAGGAATAGTGCTTCACTTCTTTTCACCCATTGGTGGTAGTTTAGGGGAGTTAATCCTTGTATTAAGCATTTTGGTTTTGGCCTTAATTGTCTCCTAGTATTCATTGCTAGGAAATTTCCATGTCTACCTAGTTATGTGGAGATGTTTTAAGCATTCTTGTATGTGGTTTCTTCCTCGTCTGAAGGACCAATGTTGGTGTAATTTGTTTGGAATTGAAATTTTTGTTTGTGTTGGAGACTTGTCTTGAATGACTTCTATTCTCCATAGTCCCCTTATATCTTTGATAATCTTCCTTAATTTTGAAAAGCTAATATTTGGTTGCAGTAGTTGATGAAGAATTATAGCATGTAATTTTCATTTTTCTTCCATGTCAACATGAATATTGCAAATTGGAATCATTCCACATGATTTACGTAATTTTCACTTTCAAGCATTAAATTATATTTATATGTCTGCCTAACTTGTATTTATATGTTTGTGATTTGTGATGTAAATTATATTTCTTTATGTCATTGTGTGTGATCATCAACTTGATTGACATTTCACCAATCTGACCTTTTTTCTAGGGCAAATCTGGGCTTAGTTATGCATTTTCAATGTATGGTTAAATTCTTCTATCTTAACTCAAAAACTTGAGGTTAAGAAATAAATGATAATTGGAAGATGCATAAATGTTTGTTGTAAATATGAAATTAAATTAAAATTTTCAGAAGATATTGTATCATGTCTTATTTTATAAAGAGAAAGAAATATAAATAAAACTTCACTATATCTTTACATGTACCAGATAAGGGATGGGAGGTGTTTCTCATGATAAGTTTTGTCACATCATAGTCCTTTTAAGGCACATATTTATTTACTCAAATAGGGTTAACTTTTACTTTCATAATTGCAGAATGAGATAAAAGACCTGAAATTTGAAAAAAAAAAAAATTACCTATGCAGGTATGCCCTGTGTGCGCAGCAAGTGTAGGCAGAGACATGATTGGGCATTTTACTTTCCAGCACACTCATCTATTGAAGGTAAATGAGAAAAATGTAGTATGATCTGTTTGCTCGTAATAACAATGACGATTGCAGGAATGGGGTTGAGGTCAAGTTGGTAGCACCACGTGTGACTCGGCTACCGGTCTCGGTTTCCATTCCTACCAATGCTTCGAAAACTGCTAATGGTTTCAAAAATTGTTAACCCCTTACCAACAGTTAATGTTTTTTTAAAAAAAAGACCATGGCGTTAATCACTGTTCAATCATTGGGTTGGACGTTGATGGCGTGAGAGTGGGGACATATAATTCAATTAATGACACATTTGGTGGGGACTCGCGCCCCTCCATGACTCTCTCCCATTGATAGGATGGTGATAACCTCATGGTCATGGGTTGTCATATGGATCATATTATGGCACCAAAGGGGGCTTCCACTCTCTCTCTTTGTATTATTGCTCTTCCCTTCATTTAACAGGTCAAAAAAACTTTGTATTATTGCTCTTCCCTTCATTTAAATGTAATGTAGAGGAGGAGGAAATCTCAGAAAGGAGGACTTTGGACTTACCATACATCTATTGCTGGAAAGGAATTTCGAGAACTGAGCTCATTTCTTGGGATGGGTTCAACAATACCATACATACCTAATTCTGCTCCTGATCCACTGCTCTCACCATTTCTCTCCAACTCATCACTCCCCTATACCAATGAAAGCAATACAAACTCACCATCAGATGGCAAAATCACGTCAAACTCTAAAGACACAGAACGGTAAAGTTCTTTGCTGCTCTCACTATTTGTATGGCTTTCAAATAATATTTCTTATTAATTCACCAGATGCTGTGAACTTGTAACTGCAGACTGTTTTAATAATCTCTCTCTAAAAAAAAAAAAGTATACAAGGAAAGAAGAAGAAAACAAAGTTGATTTAGTAAGTTGGAGCATTTTCATTCCTAGTTTTCAGATTGTGAAGATCCAGTATATTGATTGACCAACTTGATTTGAAGATTACAAGGAATGAAATTAGTGTTTCAGTTGGATTCTGGCATGTAATTACAGTGCAATATCCGATGCATAGCCATATGTTCCCCAGTATAAGTTTCCGTTATCAAGCGTATGCTAATGTTGCCATTTGTCGATATTGACTTATATAAGGAGAATGTTCACTTTTGAGAGAGAGAGAGAGAGAGTATATATATTTGTCAGTAGAGATTTTTATAAATTTACTCACGTGACTTGCGACAAGACTTTTCTTTGACATTTTTATCAGCTACTGTGCATGCAGGATCTCCGACAAATCATCTGATGGAGCTGGAGAGCAGGCTTATCGAGAGAGAGTACAGAGGGCGGAGTACATTCAGCAATTGCTCTTGTCGACCATTCTATAAGGAACCTCTCTCATCTACACCTATGCATCACACCCCAGTCAGTCCAGTTGCTATGCATCACACCCCAGTCAGTCCAGTTGCTTCTCGAGCTTCCCTGCACTATAACCACTGATAACGAAGCATCATCCCACAACTTCACCTGGTTTGGGTCGTTGAACATTTATTTGCCACTAAATCTCCGGGTTGAAATAATGTGGTGTGGTAGTTGTATTAATTCACCGCCTGAGACTCAGATGTGTCTTTTCGGACCATTGCCAGAAACACGTTTTAAAGGTAATCTGGTTGCTGGTTATGTAAGGATTGATTCCCATGTCCTCAAGTACTTTGGTTCTGGTTTTAAATAAGGGGACTATTATAAGTTTATTGTATATTACAATGAGAGTTTTTTTTTTTTCCCTTATTTTTTTGGGATAATTTAGTAGGAATGACCGGGCCTACTTGTTTTTATTTATTTTTAAGTAGATTAGGAGGTAGCTATTTTAAGGTGTTAGTGAGGTGGTGTTGGGAAAAGGGCTGAGGTTGTAGCGGTAGGACCCTCACACCCTAATCACCACATTGTGGTTTCCATTCTTACCACTACCTCCACCCCACCCACACCTTAAAAAAACTCATTCCTAATCTACTTGAAAAAAATGGGTAAAAGCCCATCTTTTTCTGAATTACATAAAAAAATAAAAATAATAAAATGATATTATTGGTGGGAATGAAAACAACAACATGGTGATTAAGTTGTAGGGGTACTACCACAATGACCCAGCCCTTGACCCAGCCCTTTTGCCTACTATTGGAGTTGTTAAATAGCACTATGCGACTGTCAATCCAATCCATTAGCTTGTGGACGGAAGGTTTTTACTAGAATTTCTTGTGGATTCTATTTACTGCTTTATATAAATAAATAAAACCCAAAAACTCTATGTAGAATTAAGACTCGAACAAAAGTGTGCTGTGCAGTTCCCATTTGAAAGAAATGGAAACAATATCAAGAGACGGGAGCAGCTAAATTCATTGCCCAGTAATTTTTCACTCCTCATCACGCCATGCAATCTCATCTTCTACAGAGAATGCTTGCATGAGTTCTTAGATTCAGATGCAAAACACTGCCTTGAAGAAAAATATAAATCAATATGAGAAAGAGCGAGAGAGAGAGATTCCAGGCTTTCTGGTTAATGACCTGGTCTTTTCAAGCTCTGTTAAATAGGCCATGATACAGAAAGAGAGAGAGGGGAGATGACTTTCAGGTTCTCTGGTTAGCATCTCCTTCAAGCTCTGCTAAAGAGTTCATGATGGATAATGGATTTTCCCATATTGGAAGGTCAATCAACGCCTGTTTTTGACGATTCTCCTCAGCTTCACAGAGCGCGTCCGCCATTTGACAGAGATTCGAGAAATCCTGTAGAATCGCCTCTTGAACTTCTGCCTATAACACCAAAAATTACAGGACTTCATCAACATCAACAAATAACACAACAAAAGCAAGCCATTTCAAGTGAGAAACACAATTTCTCTGATTTCTTAGAAACTTGCTAAATTACCCAGCTAATTTGAGAACATTGGGCATGGAGGCCATGATCAAATAAAATTTCCTTCTCATCTAAGGTGGAGTTTGTGTTGAGTTTCGGGGGGAATTGGAAACTATACTGATATCCAAGAAAAGATACACATGAATACAGTTCTTTTTTTTTGGGCGGGGCGGGGCGGGGCGGGGCGGGGCGGGGCAGGGCGGGGGTGGTGGAGTGGTTGATAAATACATCCATGTCAATTTTTTGTAATGGAAAAGGACAGTATAGTATACAAAGGATAGACACTCTCTAGGCAGGCAGGTAACCAAAAATTCCTTTGTTGAAAACCATTCAACTTCATGTAAACAATGGCCATATGATGTGGAATAGAAATGACATATTGAACCAGTCAACTTCATTTCATGAAACAATAAATTGTATAAAGAAGAAATCAGAAGTAGCATTCAATTTGTAAGAAACTTCTATGAAAGAAAAACATGGAATGACAAAAAAAGAAGAAGGGGAATTAATATAAATAAATAAAAATTCCTATTTTACTATCTTTTTTTTGGGTAATTTCCTATTTTACTATCAAAAATGTAAACTAGGCTTGTATATTTTATATTCTACATTTAAGTTGCACTTTTTGCGAGTACATAATGCATTTATTTTTATTTTATTTGCTGTACATTGGATTAAGCTCAAACCTGATGACTTGATACTTCCCACCATCTCTCATTTGTAATAAAAAAATATTTTAAACATAAATACCACCTAAAGTTTTGAAATCTGTAAGGGTATCTTGGTCATTTTTATTTAATTTAATTATATTTTTTAAATATTTTAAATATATGCATGACGGTGAGAAGTATAGATGTCCGAAATTTGAGTGTAATTAGATATATGGAATAATAAAATTTAAATATAATATTCACTGGTAAAAGTGGGACTTAAGAATAAAACATAAAGTATCCGGAACTATATTTTAAATTCAAAAATAAAATAGATTTTTCATTTAATTTACCCAAAGGGAAACAAAATCGAATAAACGTGGAGTAGGCCAAGAAATTCACATATGAAATAACCAACAAAAGGAAAGGCAGCAGGCCTTCTTTTGTAAGCGACTTTAAAAAAATTGAGTTAACAATGGCTTTTCGTTACATTAACTCTCTTTTTTTTTAATAATTTCCAATACATCTATGAATGGGAGACATATTTCATGATTTTGAATGATTGGGTCTCAAGTAACAACAAAAAGAAGTGAAAGTAAAAATTACAATTTCTCTCCCAAAATCATATACTGATTCTTTCAATAAACCCTAAATTCGATGTTGATGAGAGAAAAGCACAAAATTCTTTTCCTGGTTATGAATTTGAGTTTTGCTTCATGGATGAAAATAATATTGCCGCTCAAAATTCTCTTATTTACTAAAATAGATTACAGAACACCAATTCATATTCGTAAATAGAAAGATGCACTCCATTGAAATTCCTTGAAAGAGGTTTTCCTTGTCTTTTCTCAAAAGTAGAGCAAAAACCCTAAAATCCCAGAAACAAGAAACAAAAATCCAAGAGGCTAACCTGGAACAGAAGATCGTCAATCAATGGCCTGAAATTGTTTTCAGGCAAACGTGGAAGAGGACTTTCTGGTTGACCAGGGGAATTCTCAGCCAAAGCTTGGCTCTTTTCTCTCATCTTTTGCAATTGAAGAGAGAGATCTTCCCATTGTTTTATCTCTCTAATGTACCCCTCCTTCATTTTTAGCAAAGCCCTTTTCTTCAGAAGTTTCATATGCCTCATCTCCACCGTTGGATCAGTCGCCGGTCCAGCACGAGCGGCTGAGGTTTCCTTCTTCCTCCTCTTGTAGATGAATCCATCTTCATTGCAAACCTCCCACTCATCTTCTGCACGCTTTTCCATGGAAGGTGGACTAGGTTTAGGCTTTCGGAGCTAGGGCAAAAGCATGAGTATTAGTTAGTCTCACGCGAGAGTTTCAAATATGGGTTTCAAAATGTGGGGTTTTAGCAGAGGGTACACAGAGCTGGAAATTGGGGGTTGCTAAGCTATGGAGGTCCTTCATTTGCTTCAAGTTATTTGGAAGGAAAAAGGAAACCCTAACCCTTACGCCAGAGAGAACGTTACAGAGTGAGCCAGAAAGAAGAGAAGAAATTTCTCTTCTCTGCAACTGAAAAGGTGGCTCTCTATGAGTCTTGTAGATATAAATATCGAAAACCCTAGTTCCACAGAGAAACTTTTAAGAGGAGTGGCACAATACAGAGAAGAATTTCAATCGTATGCTCTGCAAGTGAAAAACTTCAACCTTTCCCGCTTTTCGAGTGTAATTCTCCAAAACCCTAATTCTAGAGAGAGAGAGAGAGAGAGGGTTGCAGAATGCAAGAGAAGAAATTCAACTTCCTTCTCTACAAATCAAAAGTTAAGGCCATGGCCTTAGTTCTTTGGCAAGTTAAGTGTCCGTTAAACTGTTGAGTTTGAGTGCGTTGAGTTTAAGAGAAAGAGAGACAGAGAGAAGGGTTGCGATTGTTTAGGGAAGGAGCGAACGTTGAAGCTTTAAGGAAATTTTGAAGTCGCTACCCCCAAAACTGCCTTCAATTGAGATTATTTTGCCGTTGATCAAAGGAAAAAGTTTAGTTAAGGTTGCAACTTTATAATGTAGGACTACGGGTGCACCACAAAAATCCAGAGGAAAAAGGTAGTTTTAATGTTGAAAAACCTTTTGATTTATCATCTCCACATCCCAGATATATCATGAAAAATAAAAAGATTTTAAGTCTAAAAAATAATGTATTTTACAACATATTATCTATACCGTTCATTTTCAAGATTTTCATATGTTTATAGATCTACTTGATTTAACCATTTTTAAATTTAAAATTTTATAATTATATATAAAAATAGATTTTGAGATAATCCTAAGAACATTTTACATCAAAATTATATACCATGATAAATTTTGAAGGTGCACTCTCTACAACTACGGATGCATCCGTATGCAAACTGCACCCTTGGTCAAATGGTGTTTTTTTTTTTTTTAGTTTCGAGTTTCTACAAAGTATGTCTTATTAAAAATAGTAAACTTATTTTCCAAAAAATATTTTATCCACAGATAATCAGGAAAATTGCTAAAAAAAACCTCAAATATACGCGACCTAACTTTCTCTTACATAATTTTTTCCAAAACCAACTTTTCTAACTAATACCCCCAATACAAAAAGTTCACTTTTTTTGACAAAAATACCCTTTCCTTGACAATAGTTTTTGTTGGAAAAGGCCAGTCCGGCATTTAGAAGAGGCGGTCCAACAATTTGAAATAGCAACCCGGCGTCTTAAAATAGCGGTTCAACATTTTGAAGAGGCAGTCCAGCATTTTGAAGTGGCGATACGGCATTTTGAAGGGCACTCTAGCATTTTAAAGTGGCAGTCCGACGTTCTGAAATGAGCAGTCAAGCATTGTACAAGTGCAGTTCAGCGTTTCCTTTTATTGGAATCCAAAATTGATTTGTTATATACAAGAAGAGTATTTTCGTCCAAAAAAAATGAACTTTTTGTATTGAGGGTATTAGCTAGAAAAGTTGGTTTTGAGAAAAATATGTTAGAAAAAGTTAGGTTAGGATAAAGTGCCTAAAAAGTCCATATTTGGGGGCTTTTAACAATTTTCTCTAAAAAAATCTCTATGATGGCTCTAAAATCAATAGCTACGCCGATTATAAAATATGTAACTCTAAAAATGGTATAGATCTTTCGGATTCGTAAACACTTTAAGATAAACAATCCAAATAATATATTCTAAAATACATTATTTTTAGGATTTGAAATTCTAATTTTTTGTGTATTGTTATGATGGTCAGGTGCAGGTGTTGTACTATTCGAGATACAATTTTTTATGAGTTTTGCAAAAAAAAAAAAATTTCTTTTTTTGCAAGGCCTAAGCCTCGTTTTAGCGTTTTTCCACCTTTCTTGTCTTTCTTTTATGTTTTTATTTTTTATTTATTTTTGGTTGAAATGTGTTCGTTTTGTTAAGAAGATTAATGTAAACAAGTAGGGTGAGCGCGAAATTTCTTTGAAGTGAAAAAATGAGTGGATTTCTCCCGCCCAATTTTTCTAGCGTTGTTGCGCATTGAGGTTTGTAAGGTAAGACGAAACCAATATTACTTCAAAACAATGATTTAAAAATCGGCGAGTCGAACTGGACTCGCCCGATTCGATTCAAAAATCGGTACAGCCCATGCCGGTTCCAGCACAAAACAGGGAACCGCCCGGTTCTAGAGCAGAACCGTCGGTTCCCACCCGGTTCTGTCCGGTTCAGCCTGGTTCCAGCACAAAACAGGGAACCGCTCGGTTCTGGAGCAGAACCGCTGGTTCCTACCCAGTTCTGTTCGGTTCAGCCTGCTTCTAGCCTCAAAAGCACCTGGTACGCACTCCTACACGTGTCATACGTGCGACACGTGGAACCGGCACAAATCCGGGAACCGCCCGATTCTAAAGCAGAACCGTCGGTTCCCACCCGGTTCTGTTCGGTTCAGCCTGGTTCCAGCACAGAACTGGGAACTACCCGGTTCTAGAGCAGAACAGCCGGTTCCCACTCGGTTCAGCCTGGTTCTAGCCTCAAAAGCACTTAGTACACACTCCCACATGTGGGACACACGCCTCAAAAACACCTTCACACGTGCCATATGTGGCACAAAATCGGGAACCGCCCGGTTCTAGAGCAGAACCGCCGGTTCCCACCCCATTCTGTCCGGTTCAACCTGGTACCAGCACAAAACTGGGAACCGCCCTGTTATGTCCGGTTCAGCCTGGTTCTAGCCTCAAAAGCACCTAGTACACACTCCCACATGTGGGACATGCCCCTCAAAAACACCTTCACACGTGCCATACGTCCCACATAAACACCTTCACACATGCCATACGTCCCACATGTGGGACACGCGCCTCAAAAACATCTTCCCATGTCCCACATGTGGGCACGTGCCGCATGTATGCATCACACATGCGACACACACCACTCCCACATGTGCCACACGTGAGACACGCACATGCACACGCGCATGTGCAAGGATGCCCTAGTGTTTTCACACTTATGTTTATCTTTCAATTACATAATTACTTATATAGCATATTTAAATACTCATCATTCGATGTGGGATAATTCCCAAACATCATTAAATGAAAACAGAATGTAACTATAGGTTATTAATAGGGAATTTTATACACATATCCTGAGGAGGCATGATGGTTATCACTAATGTTATTTGCTTTGACTTCTCAAATTCTAATCCCCATTGGGCCATATAGTAGTTTATCCCTTCTTGAGCTAATTTTTGTGCCCCCTCGGGCATATAATAAATTAAAGTGTTATTTCCAAAATTTGTACGCATTTTATTAATTTTTACATTGATAATCAAATCTTTTATTTTATTTATTAATTTTTACATTATAAATCATGTAATGTACTATTTTTCTTACAGTTGTCAATAATACATTTTAAATTAGATAATATTATAAAATATTTTTAATTTGTTATTATTTGTCTAATAAAATAAATATAAAATGTAAACTAATAATTATAATTTCAGTATATAATATTATAATTAGTTAGGTTGTCATAATTTTTTATTATAGTTAGTTAGGCTGTAATAATTTAGGTTTTTTTAGCGGATTAGGATTTTTCGCCAAAACGAGATTTTAATGGCCATTCTTTCATTGATTTAGTCTACTCTTTATTATAGTCCATGTATAATTATATATTTTATCCATGATAATTTTATGATTTTTATTTTATGTGATGCAAATTTAATACTTAAGTTTATACAGGGAAAGAGCATCTCAATATTCACAAATTGATGAAAAAAATGAAATTTAATAATGTAATACCCTCATTTCTTATTGGATTCCTAAAAAACTACATTTATAATGAAGTTTAATAATTTTTTCGGATTTTTTTGAAGCTTTAATCCGACCGATTCCCTATCCGAATCGATTTTTGAGGTGCCCGATCCGGGTCACCGATCTGCTTTTTAAACCATTACTTCAAAACAACTGTGTTCAAACATGAAAATAGCTCGGGTTTAATTGGGTTTGATCCCATTTTTTAACACCTTGGCTCGTGATGTAGAATAAAGAGGAAGCAAGTCAATAAAGCCTACAAAATAAGTGGAAATTTTTATAATCTCATAATTTCTCCAAAATTGGTCAAGATTTTCATCAACACTTTAAAAGACCACCTGCTAAGTTTCATCGCAATCAGATATATCTAAGGCAGTGAACATAAAGAAACAATTTCAAAAAAATTGACCTCTAGCACCCTGAAATAGACCCCGTAACTAGAGATGTACTTTTGGTGTGCCAAACAGCTCTGGGACCACCTCCATTAGATCCGGCACAGTCGAAAACCCCTATAGGTCAAGTTTCGGCATAATTGGGCACTCCAAGACAAAGTTATGGGCAAAATACCAAAAAGAGGTAGGCTGCGCACTATTCCCGTTTGGCCACCCTGCACTAAAATACTATTAAAGGTAGTTGTTTTCACAATCATGGGCAGTGATTTTCGGGGCCTATATCTCACTCGTTCCAAATTGGACGATGCCCGAACAGGGAGAAAAACTATAGATAAATTGTTGATCCGTGAAGAAGGTTGCAGAAAATTCAGCAGCAGCACGCCCCACTCCGGTGGCCGAACACGACATTCGCATGCCCAATCGACATGAAATCAATTGCATTATGTGCGTGAGGTCTGTGGTTATCTCTAGTTCGAACTTCGTATACGATGAACGATTGGATTTCACACACAAAGGCATTGAAACTGTTATAAATTTCGACCGCCGGATTTCAAGATTCTGGCCAAAAACTCAAGACGACAAAATCTTCATCTAGATACGAAATCGAGCTGCATTCGTTGCAACGTGATCATGACGGCATGCTCAGTGTGATTCAACGAAGAAACTGAAGAAAAACATCAAGGAACGAGCACACAATGATCCAAGTTTTCGAGATTCATCCAAAATTCAAGTCTCATGATCATGGCTCAAAAACATGATTCATAACTTGAAATTGATATCAAAACTATCGTTATGTCGAGCCTTACAAGAAAACAATAATATTTCGATCAAACGGGCATCAGAACAACCCCGGATCAGTCATGGAAGATTATGCAAGTTCTCGGGCAGCAACAGGGACTGTTTTGAAATTCTACACATTATTAGGTAGGGGCAAAATAGTCCTTTTGCACCCATTTTTAGAATTTATTTTAAATCAATTAAATTGTAATTATCTTCAAATCTAGGTAGGTTTTGGCCTTAAACCCATGTTTTAGCCCAATTCTATATAAGCAGGTAAAGCCAAACGAACAAATCCCCTTAAGTTCATTCTTTAATATTGAATAAAGATTTCAATTTTTGCTTGAGTTCGTGGATACGTCTTGGAGAGAGAGAGAGAGAGAGGAGAGAGAAGAAAAGGATTGGTACCCTTCGGGAAGGTAACTTTCTCTCTCCTCCCCTCTTTCTCTCTCCTCTCCTTCTT
This sequence comes from Amborella trichopoda, assembly GCF_000471905.2. Next base: position 4,686,283 of record NW_006499848.1, read on the forward strand.
CTCATCTCTCTTTTTCTCTATCTTCTTTTATCATCTCTATCTCTCTTTCTCTCTCTTCTTTTCTCATCTTTATCTCTCTTTCTCCCTCTTTTTCTCATCCTCATCTCTCTTATTCTCATCTTTATCTCCATCTGTTCTTCATCTAACCCAGTCGGCAAAGCCTAGCACCGACTGCATCTTCTTTCTCTTCTCTGTCTGACACAGTTGGTGAAGACTAACGCCGAGTGCATCTTCTCTCTTTTATTGGTCTAACACAATCGGCGAAGCCTAGCGCTGACTGTATCTTCTCTCCCTTTTTTGTCTGACATAGTCGGTGAAGCCTAGTGTCGACTGCATCTTCTCTCCCTTCTCTGTCTAACACAATTGGTGGAGCCTAGCGCCGACTGTATCTTCTCTCTCTTCTCTGTCTGACACAGTCGGTGAAGCCTAGCGCCGACTGCATCTTCTCTCTCTCTTCTCTGTCTAACACAGTCGGCAAAGCCTAGCACCGACTGCATCTTCTCTCTCTCTCTTCTCTTTCTAACACAGTCGACGAAGCTTAACGCTGACTGCATCTTCTCTCTCTTATTTGTCTGATACAATCGGCAAAGCCTAATACCAACTGCATCTTCTCTCTCTTCTCTATCTAATACAGTCGGTGAAGCCTAGTGCCGACTGTATCATCTCTTTCTTCTCCTTCCAACCCGTCGCTGATGCCTAGCGCCAACTGCATCATCTCTCTCCTCTTTTCTTAAATACAGTTGACGAAGTCTAGCGCCGACTGTGTCCTTTATCTCTCTTCTCCTTCCAACCAGTCGGCGATGCCTAGCGTCGACTGTGTCTTCTCTTTCTTCACTTCTTAAACACAGTCGACGAAGCCTAATGTCCACTGTATCCGCCTCTCTCTTCTCTTTCCAACCCAACCGACGATGCCTAGCGACGACAGTGTCTTTCATTCTCTTCCTCTTTCAACACAGCCGACGATGCTTAGCGCCAACTATGTCTCTCACACTTTTCTCCTTCTTTCTTTATCTTCCTCACGTTCTCTTCTCCTCTTTCTTATTCTGTTACTTCTTACCATCTCTTTATGACTTTTATTCTTTCTGTTATCCTCTCGTTTGATTAAGAAGGGTTGAGATTAGCCTCTTATGATAGTCTTGTCATCTAGCTGTAATGTTGTTGTGTCAGGATTATTATGCCCGCTTCATTGCCACGATAGACTAATCATCGTGCCTAGCTAGTCAGTATCGGTATCAACGTCTAGTAGTAATCATGTGAGCCGGTCTGAGTTACTAAGCCCGTTTTACTACCACGTCAGGTCAATTATTCACCAGCTTAGTTACTGTGTTGATCTCTCCACCTAATCAAATTCTTCTCTCCCCCATCCTTCTTCTCTTCTTCTTTTGAGTGCGCATGCTTGTGTACGTTCACCAAAGAGGAAAAGGTGAGGTCCGTTGACCCACCTATCTTATAATATTTGCCATATGTATGTGATTGCATAAAACAAGAGAATATAAGCTGAGGGAGGAGATTCCGAACCAATTTTTACTGGGGGGCTTTCTTTGTGATCGCCTATGCGAGCCAACCCGAGTAAGTCCCGAACCCACCTTAAATTTCTCTCTCATCGGTTGGTAATAACTGCCGTCATTCTTGAACAAGGCTCCCGAGAGAGCGATCTCCAAAGTCCCGGGTCTCCCCTGAAACTTGAGACGCGTGTCGCTTGATCGTTTCAGATCTGGAGGGTGAGATCGAGGCACCTAACCAGTCAGCGCTTGACGATTTTCAATGCTAGGGGCCTAAAAAGTGTGTTCAAACAAGTTTTTAAAAAATCAGATCAGCTGGCTAAAAAATTGGCCTTCTCTAATTCAGTTTGCATTGGCCAACCGGCTATCTGGATTCTAAACTAATTCTTCTAGGTGAAAATCAATCCCCAAAAAATAAAATAATAATTTCTATTTTGAAAAACAAAAAATAAAAAAATTATAAAGAATAAAATAGGAGCGAGCAAGGTGACTAGCCTATTTCTTTGACTTCCCATCTACATGTAGATTAAGTAGAAATATAAAATCTCAAATAAATAAAAATATGTACATTTGTAAGAAGTTAGAAACCAACCAAAATACTAAATCTATTTGGAAAACTCTCTAATAAAGGGAAAAACCACATGACACCACAAATGAAATTCACTATGAAATAAAATAAAATACAATAGTGCTTCTAGATTTAATTAACCCTAGCCTGAGGATTTGATAACAGTAAAATAGGAAAATATAATATTACCTTTTTGGGATCATTATCTTCTCTCTTTCTCAAAAGAAACACTTCTTTCCACCTTATTGGAGAACACCAACTTCAACCATGTATGAAACACCGATATTTCTTAAAGTTATGGAAAAGGATTAAGAAATACGTTTTTCCAACCTTATAAGAACAATTGTTTCATGCGGGCTAGACCCCATTTATACAATATGTGGTCCATAGGTATAAAGCATCAATCTTAAATATGGATGCAAATATGTGGTCCATTTAAAAACAATTGTAACTAACGATCTAAATATTTTTTAATATAATTATTATTTCTAATTTGTAAATTTTATTTATTTTTCATATTTATGATCTCCATGTTAAAAGCTATATATCCTCTAAAAATTAGGATCAAATTATATTTTAAAAACATATTTATTGCCAAGCCCACTTTTGTACATATGCAGGCTTGGCCGCATGCTAAGCGCGTCCTATTGAGAATGCTAGCTTCAACTATGCATAAAGCACCTATCAATTTGAGAGTTATGGAAAAGAAAGCTCCTATAAATTTTTTGCACATCAGGAAACCAGAGAGAAATAAAGCACCTTAACTTCTCTGTTTATCTTCTATTTTATTTTATTTTATATTTTATTTTTGGTTCCCACAAAAACTAAGAAAGCCTCTTTTCATAAGAATTCCTATTTCTTAATTATTTTGCTTTTTCCATTTCTTGCTCTTAATTTTATTTTCCCTAAAAAATATACCCCTCCTAATGGTGGTCGGGCTTGATTTCTCGTCGTATCAGGTCGGCCCAATATGGGTGACCCGGTCGGAAGAATCCTCTCTCAAACAACCACCTGGCCCATGCACATGTGTGTGCATGTGCATAATGTGCGGATAGAAACCAACAAAGACAAATGTTTTAATCGGCAAAGAAGGGCTCAAACACCTAACTCGCCGTTTTGGGTTCGAGGGATGCATCCGTGCAATTCGCCCTCTTAGATCATTTCGAAAGCCCTGCGATTGTCTTCGCAGCGGAGTTTGAATTTGGCTCCCTCACTTCATTCGGATCCACACACTAAAAATGGCCTTCTGGGTATACCTTTTAGGATCTCCTCCTATTGGTAGTCATATGGTAGATTGAGGGTCTAGTCTAAGAATTAAAGGGATTGAGAATGGATAGAGAAGAAGAAGTACAAAAGAGAAAGGAATGGATAGAGAAGAAGAATAAGAGAAAGAAGAATGACTCAAAAATTTGGCAGCCTTCCGGCGTAACCTCTCTTAAGAGGTATTACAGGAGACAAGAGAAGATACTAGGCTTGGTGGCCACAAGTATCCCGAAGGATTCAGGAGCGTGCGTTTCGTAGTTCTAGTCTATCAAGAGCTCACTTCCGCAAAAGAATAGTGCGATATGTAGATCTAAACTCTCGCAAGCTCACTTCTGTAAAGGCTCCCATATGAGTAACTAAAAAAAAGATGAATAGAGAAATAAGAGATGCTATGAGAAAGGAGTGAGAATATAAGAAAGAGAAGGTCTCTCAAAACTCAGACATCTTTCCGACGTCCCCTCTTTAAGGAGGTAACCGGGAACATCGAAAATGTCCCTAGACTTTGAGACCAAAGTCAAGCGCACTCTGGAAGATTCTAGAGAGTGAGATCTGTAGTTCTAGACTGTCGAGAAATCACTTCTGAAGCTAGTGAGTAAGGTCTGCAGTTCTAGACTATCGTAAAATCACTTTCGAAGAGCCTCTCGAGAGCTGTTCGAGCTTAGAAAGATAGATAGAATATGAGAGAAGTAAGGGTTAGAGTAATAGAGAAGAAGAAAACATAGATAAGAAAGAGGAGAATGAGAGTGAATTAATGAGAGTTTAGTTTAGAGATGAGATGAAAGGAGTGAAAGGATGACCCAAAATTGGGCAGATTCTCGGTGTAACCTCTCCCAGGAGGTATTACCGAAGACAAGGAAAACACCAGACTCGAAACCTTGGTACACGAAGGATTTGGTTAGAGTAGCGATCCAAGAGTTAGAACCCTAGGGCACTATTCCAGAAGGAACCCAACTCGAGTGCTCAATGGTAAGAGAAGAGATATGTGAAGAAGCAATGAAATGAGAGTAAGTGAATGAGAGGTTAGGGTGTGAGTTAAAGGGAGTAGAGTTTTAGAGTGAGGAAGAAGGGTTATAGAGATGAAAAGAGGGTGGACCTACCTATTGCGCGGGTCTATGCACCTTGGCAGCATAGGTAGAGAGAGATGTGAGTAGAGGGGACCCACCTATGGTGTGGGTCCATCCATCTAAAGGAGTGAGAGAGGGTGAGGGGGTGATTAGAGAGATGATGAGAGAGGGTGGACCTGCCTATGGCGCGAGTCCGTGTATCTGGGGGAGAGTGGAGAGATGATGAGAAAGAGAGAGAGAGAGAGAGATGAAGGAAGTGGACAGACCCACCTATGGCGTGGGTCTGTGACTATGGGGGTGAGAGAGAGAGCGAGAGAGAGAGAGAGAGATAGAGAGAGAGAGAGATAGATAAAGAGGGAAAGACCCCCCAATGGTGCAGGTCCGTGGTTTGGTAGTGAGAAGAGGGTGCGAGAGGGTAGGAGAGGGCGAGAGAAGGGGTAAACGGACCCGCCCTATGGTGCAGGTCCATAGCTTTGGGGGGGATAGAGAGAGAGAGAGAGATAAAGAGATAGAAAGAGAGGGAAAGAAGACGGCCCCGCCCTAGTTGCGAATCTGCAACTTGAGGAGAGAGAGAGAGAGAGAAAGAGTGAGCAAAAAGATAGAGGGAAAGAAAGAGCAAAGAGAGAACGAGAGGGGAACTCGTACTCGCCCTAGGTCCGAGTGGAGAGAGAGAGAGAGAGAGAGAAGAAAGGGAAATAAGAGAGAAGAAAGAGAAAAAAGAAGAGAGAGAAGGAAAAGGCCTAAGAATTTGGCAGCCTTCCGGTGTAACCTCTTCTAAGAGGTATTATCGAGGACAAAAGAAGGTACTAGTCTCGAAGCCTTGATATTCGGAGGATTTGGAAAGTGAAGTCGTGGGCTTAGCCCATCGAAAAGTCACTAACCCAAAGAGCCTCCTTAAAATAACCCAAAGAGAGAGAGAAGAGAGAGAAAGAAGATAGAGAAGAGAGAGAAAGAAGATAGAGAAAGAAGCGAGAGAGTGGACCTAAGTCGACTTGGGTTTATGCGTGCCTTTAAGGATCCCTTTTGAACGCTCCTTAGAAAGATGTATTGACCCTTGGGGTTAAGGTTGGGGTCTAGGTCTAACATGAATGGACCTAAGTGGGTTAGGATAGTGTATGAGATAAGGTGTATGCTGATCTAAGGTGAGGTATATGGTGTAGGGAGTAGGAAGTTGGGAAGGCTAGGGAGTAGGACGTTTGAGGTTCTAGGTAGTAGGGAGTTTGAGGTTTTAGGGAGTTGGGAGTTGAAAACTGAAAGTAAGAGAATTAGAAGTTGGGAATTGGAAGTGGGAGGTCTGGAAGTTGGGAGTTGGAAGTGGTCGGTTTGGAAGTTGAGAGTTAAGTAAGAAGTCCAAGGGCAATTACCCAAAGTGGTAAAGCTTTTTCTCTCCTCTCTCTTGAAGTTAGAAGCTATGCATAAGCAAAGGTTTGAAGAGGCAAAAATCTAATTTTTTTATTATGCTTCAAAACTTAGGCTTAGAAATTACTTAATTCCTTATACAGAGCAACCACAAAACACAGGTGAAATACTAAAAAAAACTACCAAAAATTTCAAAAATGCACATTTATGAATTAAAATACTAATCTCGTTTTTTGACCAATTGACCATAATACCCCTAAGCACTTTTCAACAAATGGCAAAACCATCCTTCCATGAGGGCCCTCTTACCATTGCTAGACCTCGAGAACTTTTTCGAATGCTTACGATAGTAATTCATGTGCTCAAAAGTCGTAGCATCGATGCTTGAACTATTGCGCACGTTTTGATACCCTTTGATTGTCTTGAAGCATATGTTTAATGAATAACCTAAAATTCAGCCTAGTCCATAAACTTCATGATTCTTCGACCACTAATTTAGCATGATTTATGACGTCCCAAGCCTTCAATTTGATCACAAATTGAATAGGATACTATCACGATCATTTTGTAATAAATTTCGTCCATTTTGGTCTCCGTTTGAGCACGTTCCAATTTGGGAAAGTCGTCGAAAAATGGGATTCCGACGACCGAAATAGTATACCATCTTTGACCTCAAAATTTGGTATTGTCCGACCTCCGATCGTACACAAAATTTATATCAAACTGTAGCTTTTCGAAGCACGGTCGCAATAGACTTAAATTTGCAATGATCCGACATCGGGATCTTGAGTTATGACCTCTCAAAGAATTAGATGTTTGTTTTTTTCAAACTGTGAATTTTCATGTTTCGAGCACATCTTATATTTAGAAATTCTCTCGTTTCGGGTTACGCAATGACGCATGTAATATGTCAAAAAGAGCGAGTCGTCAAAATCTAACTCGTATCCGAATTTGAGCTTAATTAGACTCAAAACGAGCAAGTTATAAGCATTTGAAAATCATCTCGAATTGAGAAAACACAGTTTCTATAAATGGAAAAAAGTTCACCAAGGTTGTACTACAATATTGTAAAATCCACCTTCATGGTAAGTTAGCCCCAGAATGGTCCTAGAGGGTCCGATTGAGCTAAAATTTGGTACCTGAGTGTTTTACGATGTTCTGGATCTAATGGCAATAGTTTGATACAATTTTGAGACCCAAAAAATTGGGTTATAGTTATAGGGTCAATGTTCAACATGTTAGGAACGGATCCTGATCATATCAAAACTCGTCAGAATGCGATGAAACTTTACATGTGTCCTTAGGGTATCCAAAAGTACCTCTCATACAATTTGAGGTCATTCTAACACTTCTTCCAAAGTCACCCAGTTTTAGGCTTATTACTAAGTGTTCCTGTGGTCTGGCAATGCCTTTAGCACCAGCAGGACCAGATTACTACCGGCTCTCTCCGTATTCACCCCGAGGATACAAGTACGTCAAAATGACATATAACAAATAGGGCTAAAATTCGTAACGATCTTCCCCACTAGACTCATGAGCATGCCCCCCCTTGCTTAGTGGATCTTGTGCTTAATGCATCAGTGCTCAAGTAGCACCCATGCTCGCCAAGTCCCTACAAAGCTCTTGTTATCCTTTTTTTAAGCCTTGGTCATTTTATCTAACGGATTTCTATCCGTTAGGATTTTCTCTATTCGCATCTACTATTTATCCAAGGAAAAAGTTTATATAAGGATGCAACCTTATAATGTAGAACTACGGATGCACCTAAAAAATTCAACGAAAAGGTAGTTTTAATATTTGATTGATCATCTCAACATCGAGATGTATGACTATAAAAAATAAAAAGATTTTAAGTCTCAGAAATAGTGCATTTTACAACGTATTATCTACACTTTCTATTTTCAAGATTTTCATATGTTTATAGATCTACTTGATTTTAACCATTTTTGAAATTTAAAATTTTATAATCAAATATAAAAATAGATTTTGAGATAATCCTAAGAAAATTTTACATCAAAATTATATACCATGATAAAATTTGAAAGTGTACCTTACCTCTACAGCTACGGATGCATCCGTATGCCAACTGCACAATGAATATCCATCTGCTTTATCTTGCCATGATATATTGCATTTTTCTTTGGTCAATAGCCCTTTGGCTATGAAAGTGAACAAATTAATTGTCTTGCTTCAAAATCATTTCTTTTGAGAACCTCTTGAATCCACCACATTTCTTTGCATGCTTATGTAACTGCTATATATTCTATATCATGGAGAGAGCAACATTCCTTTGTAATTTAGACTGCTATAACACTACTCCCCTTACAAAAATGAACGGGTATCTTGCGCGGACTTCATGGTGTCATGTCTCCAGCCATATCTACATTTATATATTTATTTAGCATAGTTTTCTCACTACTAAAGTATAAGCATAATTTAGATGTACCCTTCAAATATTTGAGAATCCATTTTACTATTTTCTAATATTCTTTTGTACTCACCGTAACCATTGCATAAATGATGTTTGGCCATGTACATGTTGATTTTGTCTTGAATGGTTTTCCTTATATTTTGGGTGTCCTATTGTTTTGGAATTACCTTCATCTAATTTTCTATTTTGTAGGATGATTTTGGGTGAAGTTCTAAAATGTTGATTATAAGAAGATCATTGAGCCTACTACACGTGAGGAAGAGACTCAACTGGAAGGAAAAAGAGAACCAACAAGCCAATGGGTTGATACAATTTGAGGACATGTTGGCTATGTTACAAGCTAAAAGCCAGCAACTTTTAAGAAAGCTATGGCTTATGCATTAGTTATTACAAGTCAAATGCTAAAAACTTTTAAGAAAGCTAAACAAGATATTAGTTGTAACATGTGGGAGAGATGTCATGAATAAAGAAATGGGGTCTTTTCAACATAATCCTTCCTGGGATCTCGTAAAGTTGCCCAAAAGCAAGACAGCTATTGAATGTAAATGGGTTTAAAAACAAGAAAGAAGGGTTTTCTGAGTCTCGTGGTGATCAATATAAGACACGATTGGTTGCAAAACGATATGTGCAGAAAGAATGTATTAACTATTATGAGATTTTCCTTCCGGTCGTAAAATATACTTTTATTTGGGTATTACTAGTAATAATTGCATTGCTTGATTTGGAGTTGAGCAGCTCGATGTTAAGTCTGCATTCTTTCATGGAATTAGAGGAATAAATTTATAGGACTCAGCCTAAAGCATTTGTAGTTAGGGAAAGGTTTATATACTTCCCCTACAGCATAGAAGATCTATGCTTCCCCTACCATCTAGCGGTCCAATTTTGATCAAGAGAGCCACTCACCTTTTGGTCTTAGATCCAACGTCTAAAAATATTTTATTTTTAGTTTTTTTTTATATAACTTGTATGAATATGAAATTTGGTATGTGCCATCTGCTCATTGGGGCGCACTTGTAAAAAATATTAAAATAATTTTTCAATAAAATATAATGATCAAAATACCCTTTGAAACTTTTAGGGATATTTTGATCATTTTATTTTATTGTAAATATTTTTAAAACATTTTTTGCTAGTGCGAGTTTAATAGAGGATTGGACGTCCAAAATTTGGTGTCAAAATAGTGTATAGAAAAAAAAATTAAAATAAAATAGTGTAGAGACGTGACATTATGATTGGGGCAATCTTAACCCTCTATTCAGAATGGACGGTTGGATAAGGGGAAGTATATAAGTTTTATGCTACAGGAGAAGCATAGAAAGCTTGCCCTTGTAGTTAAAGGCAGGGAATACTATGTCTACAACATGAAAATGTCATTATATGGTTTAAAGTAGTCACGTAAGCAGTGGTACAAGCACTTTGATACATTCATGATTGGACATGCGAATGTCAAAAGTAAGAATGATAGTTGTGTCTATTCTAAGACATTGTGATTGGGGCAATCTTAGCCCTCCATTCAGAATGAACGGTTAGATAAGGGGAAGTATATAAATTTTATGCTACAGGAGAGGCATAAAAAGCTTGCCCTTGTAGTTAAAGACAGGGAATACTATGTCTACAAGATGAAGAAGTCATTATATGGTTTAAAGTAGTCTCGTAAGCAATGTTACAAGCACTTTGATACATTCATGATTGGACATGCGAATGTCAAAAGCAAGAATGATAGTTGTGTCTATTCTAAGATATTTGTTTATGGTTCGTTCATCTATTTGCTGCTTTATATGGATTATATGCTTCGGAAATTAATAGAATATCCATTTACTCCTTCAAGTAAAATCCCACCTAGAACTAATTTCACGACCCTCAATTTTTTGGATTAAAACCCTATCAACCCATAAATTAACTTCAATAAAAAAAATCCTAATTGTTACTTGGAAAAAATAATATCTCAATATTGAATAGAAACCCTCCAAATTTTAGGGGGTGAGAACTAAGTGTTAAAAAACTCAAATTTATTATTATTGCTCATTTTTTTGGAATAATCATCTAACAATTCTGAAGTGATTCTCTAAATTCTGGATAAAAAAAATCCTCCCAAATAAATCTAGCAATTCTTAAGTGATTGTCTAAATTTTGGATAAAAAAAATTCTCCCAAATAATTCTTTTGACGAGGGAGTAGAAATAAGCTATGCTCTCAAGGGAACATAGTATTCATGCCCATAGTAAAAAACCCACAATAAAGATATTTAAAAAGTTATAATCCGTTGAAAGATATTATGAATGATAGACTCACATTTTACTCATTTACTTGAATGTTTATTTTTTTCCTATAAATTTCTCAAATTTTCCCTCTCTTCTCCTTTTCTTTTAGATTTTTATTAGTTTTTTTAATTTAATATGGGGATGTAACATAAACAACCGTTACCATCAATGAACAGTGGAGATTCACCAAAACGTATGATCGATTTGGATGCTCCGGTGGTGTACCATACAGCATACGCAGGCTGTGCATGGTATGCTTGATAATAGTAAATACTCTCTGTGAAGGCTGATGAGCGAGACAGAGAGAGAGAGTGTGTCCCCTCTCCCGAGCCAGAAAGGCTTAAATTAATGGAAAATCCATGGCGATAACCCTAAATCCAATTCAAGGTCACATTCGACAACCGAAAATGGCGTTCCCCTTCAGACTTAAAACTCTCTCTCACTTTTCTTCTATTCCGAAATCCCTATTCCTCAGAAGCTTCTCATTCTCCATTTCTCGTACCCCTTATCCCCTTCAATACGATCTCATATCTTATAAACCAGTTAATCCTTCATCTGGGCGTAGCAAAACCCAAAAACCAAAATCCTTTGAAAACTTTCCAGAAAAGGAAACTGGTCCAAGCTTAGGAGAACCCCATCACTTGTACCTTGCAAGCAAAAGCAAGAGAAAATATTACAAGAAAAGGAGAAAAAGGATGTATGGCTCTGAAACTGATGACGAAGGATCAAGGGATGATGAGTATGTCGAATTGAAACCAGAGGTTGTGGAAATGCCCACTTATCATGCTAGAGAAGAGGAATTGTACTTTCATGATGCATTTGCTTTTCCATGGGAGAAGGATAAACATTATAGGATGGTTTATCAGTTAGAGAAGAAATTTTTTCCAGGTCAGGGTATGGACCAGGCATTTGTTGATCCAAATAAGACATCAACAAATCAGAACCAAGAGAAGGTGAAGAGAGAGAATGGGTTGTTGGGCAAGTCCAAGAATAAGAAGAAAAATGAGATTTTTGAAGTGGGTCATGGAGATAAGGGGATTTCAGATGATTTAGACAAGAAGTTGGTGTTTTTCGAAGAGAGTGGTGATTTCAAGAAGGATTCCAAGAGTGGGGGAAAGGTGGATGTTACAGAGAAGAAAGTAGAGGAGTTCTTCAAGTGTTTGAAGAAGGTGCCTAATGCTGGAGAGTCTTTGATTGGGGAGCCATATTTTTTGAGTAGGACCTCAGAGTTGCCTCCTAGATGGGATGGCCCTTTTGGCACGGTGGTCTTGATTGATAAACCCAAAGGTGAGGTTCAGTTTATTATCCTCTCCCTTCAAGTTTGTTTAAGTTTATGGGATTTTGTAAGTAATTTTCTAGTTTATTTTCTTTGGAACCCTTCGTCTTTTATGTACACATATTGCATTGAAATAATCTGAAACTTCAAATTATTATTTGCTTCTACCTCATTCGAATTTTTTTGAGATTATGTGATTTTCTAGTTATCCGGTGTAGGTTACTCTTTCTTTTATTTGCACATATTGTGTTAGAATAAACTGGAGCTCCATTTGTTACCCACTTCTGTTATTCAAAATTTGTGGGTTGGGTGATTTTTCAACTAATTTTCAAGTTACATTGCTTTGGATTACTCTTCCTTTATGGACACATATTGCAGTAGAATATCCTGGAGTTGCCTTCCAACTGAAAACTTGTTCGAAAATGGTGTTGTCTGGCAGGATACTAAACTCAAACATTGCATATGTTGCTCTTGAGTTTCCCTTCTATTTTTGTTACATTTTCCTTTGGGAAGCTCCGCAGAAATTAAATTCAAAGAAATTTAGATTGGTTTTCTCTTGTCCCAGCTTTTCTCATTAGGCACTTGATAAACTTGAAAACTGTGGGAGAGTAAAAGGTGAAGGATCTTTAGATTCTAAGTGGAAAGAGTGGAATATGCATGCAAGATCATTTGGAAATGCCATATGTGAGGATCAGCTAATATATGCGGATTCTGATCTCAATTGAATTAAATAATGAAGTATTTGTTTGTGAATTTGAATTGCCCAAATCATGTTTTTTTTTTGTTTTGATACTAATTGCCCAAATCATGTTACTTGATGAATTTTAGTGTTTAGCCAGGACCTTGCATATACATGTTTGGATTCCACTCAAACATTTGCTTATATAATTATGGCAGCAAATGTGATATCTCCAGAGTGTAGGATATTTTTTTAAGAGAAGCGCTTCATAACTACTAAAAAGAAAAAACAGAAGGAAATGTGTGAAACAGTTTCAGAAGGCTTGTGAATTGCGATGCATTAAAGAGTAATACAAGAGGATTATAAAAAAAGAAAAAGTAATAGGAGAGTTAAAGAAAGAAAATAATGAAAGAGTTGATGAGGAAAGGGAACATGTTAGTTGAAGTTCATTCTTGATGACTTGATGAATAGAGTTTTGTGTCAAAGAATCTGAATATAGCGTAAATAAGATGTGTGACTAGTTAGGATTGATTCCGTACTTACAATCAATACTCATATCAAGACAGTAGAAGCAATGTAGCGGGAGGTTTTGGTGCCTTGTCATGGGTGTGCCAGTTTTCATGCAATATTGAAATCTTAAGTCTGATTTGAAATATATCGGGAATCTTAGTTTAAAACTTCCATCATATCCAAATTATGTTGAATCTTACTCTCTATTCGATGCTAGTTACTGATCATTTCAATTTCCCCAACTCCCAAAGAGAACAGATCTTCTAGAAATTTAACATGCTTTACATCCCAATAGATGTGAGTTGCCAAAAGATCTTCTAAATTACCAATAGTTCTCTTCTCATGTTGAGATGCAATTTGTGATAAATGAGTTAATTATATAACATGAGTTATCTGCTGAAACAGGATGGACTTCATTTACTGTTTGTGGAAAGTTGAGGCGCCTGGTCAAAGTTCAGAAGGTCATCATCTATAGACTCTAATTCAGCTTCCATGATTGTATAGTTTTTTTTATTTTCTTCTTCATTTTCTTGTCTGCATCACAATGTTAATCTGGGGTTTGCTTTGCAGGTTGGTCATGCTGGTACTCTTGATCCTATGGCAACTGGTTTACTGATTGTTTTTATTGGAAAGGCAACAAAGCAGGTAGAAAGGTATTCTTTAGTTTTTCATGTCCTGAATTCGGTTGCAGTTTTTTATTTTTAGGATATGAAATGCAAATATACTATTTGGACACATAAAATTAGAAATATCTCGGGCTTAGAAAATTTTACTTGTTTTGCTATGGTCTTATAACTGTAGCATGTAATCAATTTATCAATGAGCTTAAATTAATGAAGGATAGAGAAAAGAAAGGAATTTCCTTTGTCTGTTGTTTAGGGCGATTGGGACTCAAACCTAACCTGCAGAGTAGCTGCTGAGGCCCCTATTCGCAAAACCACTGAGTGAAGAGTCGAGTACTGCCCCTCAACCACACCAAGAAAAGCTAAAAGAAAAAAAAACTCTCCATTGAGGGCCGCAAAAGGCCCTAAAAAACGAGGGCCTTGACAAGACTTGGCCAACAGCTCTGCTCTTAAAACAGAAAATAAAATAAAAGAGAGAAAACCTGAACCCCCAATTATTTCTCATATGTTTTATAACTTTCTTGTGTTTACTTTAGGGGTTCCCTTTGTTATCTGTTATGTGTTTAGATTATTTAAACAGGTTAAGTGTGATTGCATTTTGCAGATATCAGGACATGATAAAGGTTTATAGTGGTATTTTCCGATTGGGGGAAGCTACATCAACTTGGGATGCAGAGTCACCGGTCAGTTATTGGTCTCAACTAATTTTTGCTGGTATCAGAGTTTCGAAATAAATTGCTACCTGTAGCGATCTGTAGTTGCATGCTCAATTTCCAATGTCTTTGGATGAAGCTTTTATCATCAATTGGGCACACTGGATTGCTGCTTGATGACGGGTCACCTTATGTACCACACTTGTTTTCCATTTTCTGCCACTGTTTCAACTATTTTAAAAAAAGAAAAGAAATGAAGAAGCCCCTACATTTTAATGGGTCAACCTTCAAAATATATAATTGGCTACATAGTAAACTACTGAAATATAGTTATAAATTATATAGATTACATATGATCAATAGTTTCTTGGATGCCTGATTATTTGAAAAATGATAACATGTGTCATATTGGACTCCTTGATTAAGAGAAATTTTAGTGTAGGTCATCCAACGAGAGCCATGGGAGCATATCAAAGATGAGGATATTAGGAAGGCTGTAGCATCTTTCAGTGGGGAGATATGGCAAGTTCCCCCAATGTTCTCTGCGATAAAAGTAAGCTGGTCATGTTCAACCTGGAAGTAAAGCCTTGCAGTTTAGATCTTTAAAAACATTTTTCTTCAATGTGCTTTTATTTGTAAGCAACAGGTTGGAGGTGAAAAGCTGTACGAAAAAGCAAGGAGAGGAGAAACAATGGAACTTTCCCCTAGAAGAATTTCAATTTTTGAGTTTGACATTGAACGTAGCTTGGATGACAGGTTTGTGGATCTTAAGTTTTGACCTTAACTGTCAGGGCATTCTATTTCTTGGGATTCAACATATATGTGCCTCTGTCCTGCCTAGTTTTTATGAAAAAGAGAATTATATTTAATGTCTGGTAATATGCTTCTTTTAATTAATCTATTTTATGCAATATCTCCAGCTAGCTGGAAATTGACGTGTCTGGCATGGCAATTTAAATATGTAAAATCATTGTTAATATGATATTATTCAAGTTAGGATGATTTAAAAGATAGATCTCTACAGATGTTGATCACTTTTATCTCCAAACTAAAGGGCTAGGTTTTTTAGATGTCTCTGTCAGCCCAGCAAATTCTTTACAGGATTGGTAACATCTCTGAGGTGACCATTGTGTAAAGCAGCAGAAGCTCACAATCATTTAATATAACTGAGAATAGAGAAATGATTTTGGAGGCATGGATTGAACTATTCTTAGGGATAACAAGCTTTCTATGTGAATGGATTTTTTCTTCTAAACGACCTTTTGAAAATGATTGTTTTCTGCACCTGTGGTTATTGTTGAGCTCATCTCTGTGGGCAGTTCTACAAATTCTGAACAACTTTGGGAATTTAGTAATGGCTGTAATCTGCTTAATGTTAATGGTCGTTTCCATTCTATCTTTTGCTTGTAGTGCTTGACTTGAATTGTGTTACTCTTTGTGATTTACGTTTCAGATTGGGCACTAAAATGATACAAATACTTGTGAAATTTATGTCATTTATACTATTTGCCAGCTTTTCATAAGATATAATCCTTTCTATCCTCATCATGGAACCTTCTCCTACATGAACCTTGTCAAAATGATATTTCCCTTGATTATGCTCTAGTTAATGTCACAACACATTTGAATTGGTATGGCTACAAAGTGCATATGTTATATTACTTTGGTCATGCTCTTTGAACT
This sequence comes from Amborella trichopoda, assembly GCF_000471905.2. The sequence continues at coordinate 4,702,154 of NW_006499848.1, forward strand.
TAGTCACCCTCCTTATAGTATTAGATATTTTGGCATGTTAATTGTCAGGTGAGTGAGATTACTAAAATGAACTAAGGTTGCCAATTAGTTTCGGTCCATACCCTGCTTGCCAAAATTGACTTCTCCAGAAATGAGTCAGCTCAGCCAAGGCATGCGTACCACAATTTCTTAGGGAAAATAACCCCCTATGACTCAGGTCAGCATACTATGCTTCAAGTTGGGCAAGTACCTTTTCCAGTTTTCTTATGGGCAACCTGCTATTGAGAATCCCATCTGTGGCAATCTTTTGCGAAAATTAACTAATGTGGTTATACAATGTCGTAATGTGGTTACACAATTTCATAATCATGAATTTGAATTTGCTTTTAAGATGCCAGTTTTGCACCATGAATAATCTTGAAGTGCATTCCCTCAAGGGGGTTTATGAATGCGTCATTTTATCAGCATATGTGCATTTCTTGCTCATGACATTCCTAAATTCCTTTGGATTGAAGACCTTAAGTAGGTCATAGCTGCCGCATATGCATTCTTAATGTTCTAACAGTACAATGTAATTTCCTAATTTGCATTTTCTGCAAGATGCCTAGTGAGCTTTGCTGAATTTTCACTCGCTCAAATGAAAGGAGTGCTGTTTTTGGATATCTTGTTCATATTCGCCTTAAATTTTTTTGTTCGCAGACAAAATTTAATCTTCAAAGTCACCTGCTCAAAAGGGACATACATTCGATCACTATGTGCAGACCTGGGAAGGGCCTTGGGGAGGTATAGCTTATTAAGGACTATTAAATAGTATGTGTGAATAATTTTGTGCATTGCCTTAGAGGCTTAGATATGTGTAGTTTTGACATCCTGAAATTGCTTAAACAACAGTGCCTTCTCTCTTTGGTGAAGTGTTGTGGTGTGACTTCTTGTCGCCTTCCCATTTCAGTTTATTGCCCTTGTTTATGATCACTGTTTATTCCTATGATTTAATATCACTAAATGTTAAATATGTTATAAATTGTGACACTCGAAAACAATTAGACATGGTTCTCTATGCTCATGCTACATTAAATGCTCTTAAGATGCTTGCAGCTTGTTTCAATTTTTCAAATTGCGATACTGTATATCATTGATTACTTGGTTATAGTTCGTTTCAATTGATTATGGATGATTGCTATTTATGGGAAGTAGATTGCCAGTTGTCAAGAGGTTGCATAAGTAATTCGATTCTTTGTTTGATGACTTTCACGTCATCATCATCATTATCAAAAGCCATTTCTCAATTAATTAGGGTTGGCTACACGAATCTTGGTCCGTCATTTGCTCTATTAAGGTTATACCCTTAGTGAGGCCATAAGTCCTCGTACCTTTTCTCACTATATGTTCTTTTGGGCCTATCCATTACCCTTTCTGAGTTTTCCACTTGAACTAACCCGCACCTCCTAATAGGAATTGTACTGGGTCTTCGCCACTTATGGCTAGCCCACCTAAGTCTACTTTCTCTTATTGCCGTATTCGTGTAACACCTAAATTCTCACGAATGTATTCATTTCTAATTCTATCCCTTATTGTCTTGCCACTCATCCATCTCAGCTATACTCATTTTATGGGTATTTTGTTTCTTGACAGCCCTAGCATTCCGCCCCATAAAGCAAAGGTAGTCTCACATCTATCCTAGAGAACTTGCCCTTCAGCTTTATTGGTATATGGTGATCATATAACACTCCGGTTGCAGATCTCTACTTCACCCATCTAGCACTAATTCTATGTCCAGCATCTTTCCTCAATCTCTCCATTTTTCTAGATTATTGATCCAAGATAGTGAAAATGCTCTCTTTTGGGTATTTCTTGGCCTTCTTACCACTTCCTCATCTCTACTCTTATTATTATTAAACTTGTATTCCATATACTATGTTTTAGTCTGGCTAATTTTAATACTTTTAGAATTTGGAGCATCCTTCTAAAATTCTAACTTCGAGTTGATGCCGTTTCGGGTCTCATCGATCAAAACTATGTCATCAGAGAATATCATGCACCACGGTACCTCATGTTACTCGGGGCTGCCTACCTAACACAACCCACCCCTTTTACTTGGGCTTGGGACAAGTTAAAGGGAAAGTTTAAGGTCCTCACTCTTCTTAGACCATGATAACTTTCACATATGAGGGTGAATATGCTCAATATGGAGAATATGGAAATAAATTGTGTTTAATTTATAGGAGAATATAATCCCTTACATAGAATTCATAAGGTAAAATTGACACTATTTTTGCATTTTGTTAAACAAGTTCCCAAGCTTTCTATGGGACAAATACATTCAAAATACAGAAATGAACAAATTGACTAAATTATTACAAAGAATCAAAGCATCCGAAGACCTAATATGCGAAAAAGAAGAGAGACTTGAGAGAGAGAAGATTGGACAGGTATAGGGTGCAGAATTTGTAAGTGACTAAATTTTTGTTTTCAAGTTGACCATGTAGAAATCAAACTTTAAATAGTTATTCTGTCTTGAAGTTCATGTTTTGCTTGAGACTAGAGATATTGAACTTTTACATTATTTTATGAATTGGATGGGGTACAACTCTTACTGCTTTGTATTGTATGTATGCAGTTGTGCTCATTTGATCGCCCTTCGAAGAGATCAAATTGGTTAGTGTTGGGATTTTCTTCTTTAGTTGTTTGGCTCCTGGTCTATTACTTTTTTCTCCATCATCATGAAGCCTGTGAACTTATTTTAACTGAAAGGAAAAAAAAGGCTTAAGGAGTTCCTTATACTATGTTGGGTTGGTCCTGACAATGGGTTCTATATATTTCTGTCTCAATAAGGATGCTATCTCTTTTGATATATAAAATGGCAAATGAGCCTTCCACGTCTAAAAGCTCTTAATTTGTTTACATTTTATGTTTTAAGTGCATGTGAATAACATACCCTTTTTATTTTTCAGGACAATATTCAGCAGATAATGCGTGGAATTTCGACGAACTACAAGACCAGATAACCAAGAACTACTTGTGACAGACATTCTACCAAGATTTATGCATTCACCAGTATCCTTTCTGCATTCAATACATCAATCTGCATCTGTTTTGTTAAGGGCGGGTTTGGATCCACCGAGAGTATTGTGACTAACAATAAGCACAACAAATGCAAACAAGTTATTTTCATGAGGCCAAATGGAGTTTAGGGACTTATTCGCAGGGGCATGGCTTCAAATGGGCATAGTAAAATGTTGTATAATCATTCCCTCACTGATTTAAATAAATGTGGCTAGTGGTCAAAACATACAGTACCCAATTGTAGGCATGCAGAAAGAATTGTTTTAATTATACGAATCATGAAATTCTGGCCAATTACAGACCATTACGACAAATTTTGGGTGGCCTAAGTCAAGTTTTGTCAAGAATTTGGAAGGCATTCTCAACCACGTGGGCACGCACACAAACACACCAGGATGAATATAAGATCCAAAAACAATTCCGGAGTAAAGAAATGCACTTAACAATGGGGAGGACTGACATTGCAGTAGTCAGCTTCATGACACAATTTTTACCATATACACATTCATTCTGTATTATCAAAATTCTGTATTATGACGTGTCCTACCCTATTGCAGAAAGGTTTAGGTTAAAGACCATGTGAACGGTCCTTAGTAACAAAAGTGTTCCCTGAAAACCTGCCCACCTTAATAACGGCAGGCGCAGTTTAGTAAAAGGTTCACTCCTAACATTTTGACACCCATCTGTTTAGATTACTTGGCATTGGATATGAGGTTGGTTCCAAATGGGTAGATGGTACATTGCTCCTCAGTAAGTCATATTAAGGTGATTTTTTTTGTTTAATAAAATCTTGTGCAAGTAGAGGTGTTCCAAACCCCACCGTATCCAGTGTTTGGAGCCCTCCCTGGTCCTCATAAAACCCAAGCTTTTGTCTAGCTTGTAGTGACCATCTCAAACATAGGGGTTGCATTACCAATATCTGGATACCATGTAGGCAAGAGGGTGAATCGTTCAGTCATCCCCTTCTGTACTGCCAATTTGGCGGGGGACAATGGGCCGGATGGCCCAGCCTAGTCAATCCGGCCCTAAAAAACTACGGCCTGCGCCACTTGTGTGGCCCAAGAAGTGGGCCAGAGCTAAGCAACCATGGCCAAAGGGTAAGGCCTGCCAAGTTCGGCCTGGCCCAACCCTATTTTCCTGTTTTTTTTCCTTTTTATATTTTTTTAGTTCTATTCGGCCCAGCCTGGGCCTCTTTAGCCCAACAAGGGTCTGCCCTATGGGAATTAGAGCTGGGCTAGGGCCACTCAGTCAGCCCGTTGCCAGCACTGCCCATTTGGCATTCCTATGCCTAATCTGGCTCAAACGTGAAGGTAGAAACTTTCTGGTTCTCGGGCTAAGCTACCCTATATCCCCGGCAAGCTCAAAGAGTAATCACCAATCGAAAAGAAAGGCCTAATAGATCCACACCTCAAAATCAAAGGTTGCAAGGACATGTGATTGTTAGAGGCCTATTAAGAGAACATCTTGATTGTATCGTGGAAACCTGTGCTCATTTAAGGGAATTTGAAAATTGATTTGCTTGTTTCATACTGACCCCAAATCGTTGCGATAAAGTGTGAATGATGATGATCATTTGTTTGTTTCAGGCACTACACATCCACCTAATATTAAACAAAAATTTTAAACTTAACAACAAAATTTGGGAAAATACCAGCTCTCTAAAGTTGCAAAAATTGGTATGTGAGTTTGAATTACTCTTAATACTTTCCTGATGAGCCTTTATCATTAAAAAAAGGGGAGATTAAATTATATGAAAAATTACTACATAAAAATGACATTCTACAATCACCAGTCAGATTCCACCCTTAAACAAAAATTCTCCTACAAAGCTACGAAAGTAAACAAATCTTCAGTGTGCTTTCGAGATATTGGGTTGAGGTAACCCCATCTCTGCAAAATACGCCTTCTCTGCATTCTCCATTCGACCTTGAAAGATAGCCCACTCTTTTCTGCACCTCTCCCGAACCTGAAACATTCAAACCCATAAAAAATGGTGAAAAAGATAAAGAGAAATCTCATTACCAGATAAAATGCAATTTCATTTGTATTGTAGTATATGATCCTCAGTTTCAAAGTCACATACTCCTTCCCATGGTGCTTTACCATTGTCCGACTGCCCCTGCAATTCCATAAAATAAAAAATGACACGTCAGCTTAAACTGCAGCTATAACGCTCCGACATGGCACCAAAAAAGAAAAAAGCACTATATAATATGGTCGGAGGATACCAAATTTCAAGCCAAATACCCCATAAGACATTGGCCAATGGCAAACTTTCCATAAAATTGAGATATTGAGTTACCTGGTTTCCAAGCGAAGGAACAACTTGATGCACTATCCACTGAGAGTCCACCACACCTATTTTCTCATGTGCAGGCTAATGAAACAATACAAATCAGAGTTTAGATACCAATAGTCAAAAAGGACTATGAAAGTTCAACTAAAGATTTTCTTTTTCTTTTTCTTTTTTCGCTTTTGTTAAGTTGGTTCCAACACAATATTAAGCCCGCAATGACAATTTTTCAAATCGACCTATGGGCTAGCACCCAAGTTTTGGACAACGTTGTACCAGTCAACCAGCAAATATTGCTCCCCCCTAGTTTTGCTGTCTATTGTAAAATTAAAACAAAAGGAAATGATTGGTGTACTCACCTCGACACATTTTCTTAGAGCAAAATCCAATCCCCATCCATGAACCAAGTCATTCTGCATTTGAAGAGTTCCACCATATATAATGACATAGCCAAAAAAAAAAAAGGTGAAGAAACAAAAGCTTGGGTATTTATGCATTTAGAGAAACAGACATGAAACAAAAGGGCAAGCATTTGTAGTATAAATTAAAATAAGAGATGTTAAGCTCCGAACCTGAATCATATGCCAAACGCAACGCCAAGCATCACGAGAAAACACTGGCGCCATTATCTCAACGAAGCTGGAGATGATAGTATTGCCAAAGACAAATGTGTCAGAGAACAGATCAAAAAGTTGGAGCTATTGAAATAAGGATGTGGTTTTCATAGGCTCATGGCTTTTATGAAATTTGGTAAGACTGCACCTCAATACCCCATCAGGAAGTATAGTTCTGACACCAGAAAATCTTATCATGGCCTGCAAATCCATTTCCTCCCTTGACTATAGAATTTGAAGCTCCAAAAACAATGCAGATCTGTAAAGGCTTGAAATGGATGGCCCAAACAAAAATGTTGCTAGATGGAACTTTTTTAAGGCTTGAAATCCATGCCTTTCTTTTTTCAGATCTATGATCATCAATGAGGAAATGATCGATTTGCAGGCTTTCCATAGCCGGAACTATATTTTCCGCCAAAAATTGCAAGTGCACCTGTATAAAGCCATGGCTTTACAAAAGAATCATGATAAGAAAACAGGTTAGTGAAACAAAATAGAAAAACTTAGAACACAAATGGGAGACGATTCATACGCTGCACATGGTGGCAAATGGGGATCACTGCACCAGCCAGGCCTTTCCTCTGTTTCTCTGATAACCAACAAGGCAATGCTCAGCAAAACTTCAGAATATTTAACACAACCCATGTAAAGTTCTAAGAGCGCATCCTCAGAAGAAAAAGTCGAGATAATAAACAAACGAGTAGCAAGTGAAATAGGAACTCTCTCTATTTTCTAACCATTGATTTTAGACACTTACGTATGCACTTCGCTATTTCCTCTTCTTTTTGTCATCTGCCATGTCAACCCTCTATTGGGATCCAAACCAGGCTGTGAAATCTCCAGACCATGTTTTCTTATCAGCTCTATGTACCTGAGAAAAACTACCCATTCGGTATCCAGCTATGTTACAGCACAAAGGCAAGAATATTCTTTAGTCAAGTATGACCTTACTTTTCTGCATTGAAATGCTCAACACCTAGATCTTCATCCCAAATGAATATGTAGTCATATGGGGCTACGATGTCCGGGTGCAAAAAGCGCTTGGCGTACCACCTTCATAACAAGTAGATGAGAACTAGTATCTAAGGCATATTGAAACAGAAAAATAAGAGCAGAAGATAAATGAATAGACAAAATGGTAGGCAATAGCACAAAAATAAATCATGTACATAACAAAAATTAAAATACAACATATTTGTAAATTTCCCTATGCAGTGTCCTATATTTTGGAAGGTGATTGTAGATAACTACAAATTTACCTCTTAGCATATTATCAAGTGCATTGTTATGTGTAAGAAGAGAAAGGGACATCATGGCTAACAAGATGCATGTTATGATCAAGAGTCTCAAGAAGCACGTGAGGTTCATTTGGAGAAATGGAGCTCCTTCAATTATTTTCAGAGAATAATGGGAATGAGAATAAGCAGGTCAAAAGATGATTTAATACAGTTTCATAACATATAGAATCCTAATTAACTTCTGTTGCTCAACAATAGGGGTGGCCATGGACCCGGACCCGATCCGAGACCCGACGGGTATACCCGACACGGGTCTAGGTATGGATCCAAGTTTTGGACCCGCAAGTAGGGTCCAGGTCCAATAAATGATACCCGAACAATCCCGGGTACATGTACAGGTACGGCTATACCCGACCCGGCGGCTACCCATACCCGTAGTTATTATATATAATTTAACCTTAGTTTTTTCCTTTGTATATGATTTAATTTTTTAAACCAACTTTAATCCCCCCTGCCCTCTTTATAGAGCTTACACCCCAAAGATTCGGATGAGGGATTAATCCCACACACTATTAGTAATTATTGGGAAGTCTAATGATCCATTAGTAACAAATTTCTCTCCTTCATTTCATTGCATTGGATAATTAAATGCACGGCTTTGGTGCTTAGGTTTTCATGGAAATAGAAATAGAAATAGAAAAAGAATAATGACAAAGGAGAATAAACTGTGTGGCTTTGGTGGCAGGCCTTAAATGTGTGGCTTTGGTATAGGTGGGGCCCACACGTAATGAGTTGGTGCATGGGGCAATTAAATGGGATGGCATGGCAGTGCTTTCAACAAGTTATACACACCTCAAAGAAAATGTAGAGAGAGAGAGAGTAGGATTAGTCCCAAATCAAAGAGGGAAAATTTACAGGAGTGTAAGAACTATAAAAGGGGTGGGGGAGATTGAAGGCAAACACATAACTACTCAAGAAAAGCATATCGGGTCTGGGTCCGAGTCCCGAGTCCGAGTCCTAGGTCCTTAGTACCATCTCGGGTATGGGCCCGGGTCTCATATTTTTGGACCCGTTGGGTACGGGTCCACAAGTAATGGTTTGGGTACGGGTACGGGTCAAGCAGGACCCGACCCATACCCGACCCGTTGCCCGCCCTATCAGACAACCAAGTTTACGCCAATAACTGAAATTTATGGATATAATCAACCAAAACGGGAAACTGTTGGAGCTCTAATATAGAAATTACAGATATCAATATTTGTAATAATCAGCACGAAAATAAAGGAGTCATTAGCTTACCACTTTGTTTGTCTCCTTGCGCTCACATGAATAGCCCTCCTTGACCACTCGAACTCATCCCATTCACTTGTCCTTCCATCGTAGTGGAAGAGCAAAATAGTAAAATTTTCTGAGAACTGTAGATATAAAAGCCACTTATATGCATTCCAAGAATGAAACTGCAAAAATAATTAGAATGACTCGGCCAAAAAGCTTTTTCCTCTTACCTTTTTAACTGCTGCCTCAATATTACTTTTCTGATCATATCCCACAGTAAATGTCACCAGATACTTTTGTTTAACGGTCAAGTCCTGAAAATGTTTGTACAACACAAGGTTAAAACAAAAGTAATCCAGATTTAGGCAGATCATATCAATGTCTCAGAAAATAACAATAGATTATTTAGCAGACATGTCACTGTTATACTGACAGATCTTTTTCTGAACAGACTTTTCTTACTTTTCATCACCTTTGGTTCAATTTATCAGAGTCTCTTTTTTTTTGTCGATTAAACGCCATGACAAGATTACAGAAGATCAGAGAAGTCATAATTGTAAATATGAGTAAACAGGATTTCTTGTCTTTATGTTAATTCTATCTGCATATACCCAACATAACCTCTGTACAGAGGTACCAATAAATATAAGGGATCTAATTCCTCATTCTCAATCAAGGAAAGAGAATTCCTCCCAGTTTTGCCCAGATTACTATGGTATCAATGCCTCCCCCTTACTTAATCTGAAGCCCTTGAAGTTTTAATCACTTGTCTATGTCTACCCTGATGTTTTCAATTTCAATTCATTCAAGATTTAAGATGTCCTGAATTCAGTTTTTACCTTAGAAAAGTAGTGTAGTGAAACTCATTTTTCAGTTGACCCTTCTCAATTATTCCCTGAAAAGTAGTGTAGTGAAATTCACTCTTCAGTTCCCTTCTCAATTATTCCCTGCATTAACCTCAGGCATGCTTAATTTTTGAAGTATATGAACCATATGATTTAAAATTTAGGATTTCCTTTTAGAGACATGGAGAAAATACAAACAAGTGGCTGAAATGTACACTGTAATGAGTCATTGAAGATCCATAATCACACATTTAAAAAGCAATATTTGCACATTACAATGAACATCATAATTGAGGCTGCAATCACAAGCACGCACCTCACTAGGCTTACCCCACAATCTCCGAAGGTAATAATCTGACTCAGATGCAATAATTCCGGGGGGTAGTGTCTCAGCACCACGGGGATTTGTTGGAATGTATATCTGCATCAAAAGTTTATATTAAGTATGTATTGCCTTTGATGTTATTATAATAGTGAAAGTTAATCTCCCAGTCATCTAAAATGGAAAATATTTGCACGTTATCAACAACTGAAATGGTAATCATGTGAATTACCAATAAAAAAAGAAACAGTAATCATGTGCTACCATCAAGTCAATTCTGAAAACAAAATTTAAAAGAAAGGGTAAGTTGCTTGGTTTGTCTTTTGGAAGCAAACTTCAAGGGTTGAACCCTTAACCTCATGCTTACACACCCAGGGTGATCATTTGATGCTGAAACATCAAAACGAGGAAGTTCTAAATGGAAAATAGAAGGTTACAAGCCATGTATTCGTCTTTTGCCATGCTAGTAAAAATAGTTGTTGATGGACACACTGCAAAATGCTTCGCACATTCCTTAGTCTTTAGTCTTGAATTGGGATTGGAGCATATCCAATCTCAAAGACTACCTGCTTAAACTTGAAAGAACAGAGCCTACTAGAATACCTAAAAATCTTTAAAGTACCCCCAAAGTTGTTTAGAATTGACAAGAGTTACTTAGAAGAGAAGTATAGCTAAAAAGAATCACATGGGTCCAAAACAAATGGAAGGAAGCCATTGTCATAAACAGAGAATCCTCACAAAGTAAATCACCCCTTGGAAGATAATGATTATATAATGTAAGCTTGTCCATTTCCATCAGTATACATTCTCTCGCTTTGTACAAATACACAATTATTTTCAGCTGACAAGTAACCACAACTGCACTGGCCCTTGTTCACATGAAAAGAGGCTTATTACCAGAGAGCCTGATTAGCAAGAACAAGGATCACATACATTGAAAGCGTGTATACAGTGTGACAAGACTGTTAGATGAGGTCCAGATAGAAAAGTACGTTGATCTTCCTAAATCATACCTAGAGTGGACTAGACTTTCAAAAGAGAGCTTGAAAAGTTACTTAAACAACTCACTCTCGAAGATAAATAGGATAAAGTTCATAACTAATGGTGCAGTCTTGTGGTAGAAGTACATAACTCAAGCCTTTGAAGATTTGCAAAGAAAATTAAGATGCAATTTCAGACCAAGAACATAGAAAACTTGGAAAGCGTTTTAAAATATTTGAGCCCAAAAAACATAGAATAAATTGAGTAAAGCAGTTTCGCGACCTATTTGACACATTATTAAGAAGTAACAAAGATGCACTCTTTGCTTCAATGGATCGGAGATAGTGGTTGGATGGACAACAATGCAAACCCAGGAGCATAAAACCAACAATCAACCTTAGTAACTACATGGACAAATTAGTATTCAGGCAAACAGACTCCATATTCTATAAAATCACATTACCATGGCTTGGTTGAGTGACGGGAAACGGTAAGCCATTAGAATTATTTGTTTCAGCAGAATCTACCGTAAGAGTTATTTCTAGGATTCAATAGCAGGTGTCATTTAAAGAACATAAAAAGGGACTGATTTCAAATCCCAGATACATATCATGCAAAGAAAGATCTAACTACTTATACACATCAACGTGCAAGTTCTTTGTGGAGTTCCTTCTATGGACCTCTTGGGAAGCCTACCATATCCTTTTCTGGAACGTGAGAAGTATATCATCAAATAGACCTTTAGCTAACCATACTTCTCAGATAATGTTTAAAAAAAATACACTTTTCAGGAGTTTTTGAAGATTTTTAGAGAATAGGCAAAATAATACACTTTTTAAGGGACCAAAACAGGAAGCAAACAAGATTGTAAGTAAACCTTAAGAATCACAATGAGATAATAGATGCTGATGAGGGGAGACAGTGAGGATAAGGAACTCAAGCCAAATAATGTATTAAAAGATGTGCAGATTCTGGTCAGCGTAGAGACTCACTTGAGAAAAGTGAATCAATTGTTCAGGAAAGAAAAAGAGTTTTCATAAAAGGTGCTTCTTTGTTCTTTGACGTGAAGTTATCAACAACACAATCACAAACCAGAAATGCATGCAGACTACAGGTTGTGTAGCATAGAACTCTTAGAATGTTAAGTTAAGGCCAAGAAGGACGCCCCAACCTCTTTCTAATTAAGCTACAATACTACCTTCCCTTTTCATCAGAATGAGGGAAAAAATATTGGAAAAGGAAAAAGAGATGAGAAGTAAAGAATCATGAACCCAAGAATCATGAAGCAAGAAAAAGACAACCTTGCCATTTTGCGAGGCAATAAGGCCTTATATGCTGTCCCAATTCAGGGTAGATTAGGTATTCCTTAGGACAATGTCCGGTGGCTCTAACTAATGAAGAGCTGTAAATTCAGTCTCTTCCCTAAGATGGAGTGAATCCTCTGAAAACTTGCCTTTGTCGTGATGAATTGGGGTATATGGCTTGAAACGCATGAGAGGATGTCTTGAGGCAAATTCTCAAGAGCAAGCACTGTTGGGGAACAACTAGAGATATGGTGATCTCCTAGGCAATTATAACTTTTTGGGTAAGTTCAGAGAAGGGTTCCCTACCATGGAAGGAATGAAAATCAAGACATCACGTTATGGCACCCCGTTGACTTGACCACCTAGACTTGGGTAATGATAAGAAACGAGTTTTATGGCATTCATGCACTAGATGTGTTCAGGCACAATTGCAAGTGGTGGGGCTCCAGAAACTAGAATCTACAGTTCAAGAAGTGGCACCCCTCAGGATACTCTAAAGCTAAACTTCAACGGCAGACCTTTCAATAATCTGAGGCCCCCCCCATTGAATGGTAAGCTATTAAGAACCATTTGGTACAAACAACTGATCTATACAGGCCCTATAGGTAATAGAGATAGCACCCAGAGGCATATCTCGTGGGTATTGGAGTTTATATACAAACTTTCTCCAATCCATTAACTGTTGAAGGTGATTCCTCAAAAGTCATTTGATGAAGCATGGGTGAGTCCCCACTTTCCTTGGAAGTCTGCAAACACTGTGAAAGAGATTCAGGATCTATGTCACGTCAGGCTTGTGTCACTTCAGCATATTCTTAAGGCTGAAATGAAGTTGTGGATGCTTTAGCCAAAGCCATAAATAACAGAGAGGGCCTACATGTTGGCCCAAACCCCCTCTTATCTCAGACATTCCCTTCCTAAGGCAGTTTTTTTTTCCCATTGTATAAAAAATAAGCCCATGTTGGCACCTAGTCTGCACCTTAAGGGGGTGGGGGCCTAGGCACCTTGCTTAGGCCGAGGAAGCCCCCCTAAGTGGGCACTCAGGCACCTAAGGTGGGCGTTTTGCGGCTTAGCCAAGGTGCTGGGGCGCTTGTCTCATCTGCCGACGGACCACAAGTGGCCCCTCAACCTCCAAAAGTGGCCCCGCAATCATCATCATCAAAGCCTTTTCCCAACTATTTGGGGTAGGCTACACGAATCCTGATCTGTCATTCTGTTCTATCAAGGGCTATACCCTGAGTGAGGCCATGAGTCCCCATATTTTTTCTCACTACATCCAATCATGAGCCTACTCCTTACTCTCTTTGAATTCCCCCCACCCCCTGCCGCAGCCAAGCACTCTCTATATTAGTTTGCTCTTGCTAAGCAACTTGATCAGCCAAACAATGAAACCACTTAAAAAAGAAATGAAAAAGGATAACATTTATATAATAATTGCATTCTATTTTCAAAGAATGCATGAGATGCCCCAAAAATTATGCTACCCAAATGGAAGGGAAAGATAAGTCTATGATGGAAATTCCTTGCAAATGGAAGTAAATTACTTGTCTTTTGCAAAACCAGCCATTAATCTAGCTACCTGAATAATAGAAGGTTGTAAGTAATTAACAAGATCGTACAATCAGTACATTCATGTGAGGGTTAATTGGAAACAGATTTCGTTTTTTTTTTGAGAATTTATTGGAAACAGATTTCTGAGAGATGTTTGATTGTTACCTTTGTGGAGTTATGATTTTGCATGGATCTGCTCTTATTCATATTTCGTGTTGTCCAAGCATGGTTCAAAAGTGCTTGGGTAGCAATCCCAGAGTCCTTATCCTCGATGAATGAAAGGTCAACAGAAGACAGAAGTCCAGTGGGGAAGTTGAACTGCAAAAGTCAGAAAACAAGATCATGATTAAAATCTCCTCAAACAGACAGCAAATTAAGCTAAGATAATATAACAATGGAATAGGAACATCCACATACCTTTGTTAAAGAAGAAGAGGGGAAGGAAAACCCTATCAAGAAACCAAAAACAACTCCAAAAACAGTAGTAATAATAAGCCTCATAGTCTCATTTGGTTTCCTTAAAAGTCCACTGCAATCCACACATTAAAAAAAGCACATGCAGTGAGACCTAGCAAAGTCCTTCACAAAGAAAGAAGGGTCTCAAGAGTAGCCACACAATTGCATAAATCATTAGAAAAATATAAACAAATTAACAAGGTGTAGACTTTTCAAACCCTCGGTTGTTGGTCCCCATTTTCATGATGACTCTTCAAATCTTCTCACGTCACAAAACAGCAATGTCTTTCCATAAAAAATCCAAACCACATCATTTAATTAAACAAAGTTTGCAGCTGCCAGTGCCTCAAATAAGAAAGGGAGTCTAATTGCAGGGTTTACTTGCTTCTTTATAGGCAAAGTAGTTCAAGCTTGAAACTGCATCATTATAAATCAAAGTACCATTCAGAAAATTACTTCCCGTAAGTCAAGTTAGCATATGTTACTGGGCATGATGATAAACACATAAAGTGAAGTAACATCACAGAAACAAAGAAGGACCACATTCAAATGAACTGCTACAAAGCATGAGGCAACGAAAGTGGAGATGATGGCAATCAAAGAACCACAAGTAGCAGTACCAGAAGAACATTTAGATAAAACAAAAAGAATATGCATGAAAAATTGCATCAAGTAGTCTTTTACAGATGACAGCAGCATTGGCAAAAAAAAGTGCCATTCTTTATGTATATAATCACTGTTTTAAGCACTGAAAAAAAAAATCTTGAAAATCATATTGAATTATGTTGACCTGCTGAGAGATGATGCACGTGCTTTAAGTAATAAATACAGGTTTAGCAAGAAGGGGTACTCTCACTGTCTAAAAGAAAAAAGGGAAATAAGAAATTTGGGACTTTCATAGGTCCAAATCAATATGTGGGGTTGTGTAAAATCAACAGGCAAACGGAACAATCATATCACAATTTCCACCACATTGGGAGATTAGGAGAACATATGTTCTCCGATGATCTTCACAGCTCAGAAAATCAAAAGCAAGTTATGCTTCTTAGATGACCTACCAGTCATCTTGGCAATATTATGTCTTTAGTATGATAGGGTTGTTCTCCAAATTTGTGCAACCCCAATGTACTTCATTTTAATGAAATTATCATCACTTTACAGAAAAATAAAAATAAAAAATAGAGAAGGATGCACTTTCAGAATTTCAGCTCCTCCACTTCAAAGAAATTTTCTTTGAAACCAGAAATTGCACTCAAAATTCTAGAAAGAACATATAATAAAGGAAAAATATGTGGTTAGTTGGCCCCTCATGCGTGCACGCTGGTTTTTGAGGGATTTGGGACCTGAAACGCATCCCAAATCACTTTAAATCCATTTTTACCTCAGATACCACAAACATGGAGCTCCAAAAACAATGCAGATCTGATGATTTTTGAAGAATTATAATAAAGGTCCAAAAAAGGTTACAGAATAAACTATTTTGAAGGCTCAAAATTCTTTTTTTCCATATTCATGATCATGGCGGTATAGACAATATGCCTGCATAATTTTGGATCCAAAATCCATCTCCAAGATGGGCTAAGGGAGGCGGGCTCAATGTAACAGATGCACCCCCAGACACACCTACCCTAGATTAAATGGGTAGAATCATCAGTGTTGCCTTGACCACCTACCACCAAATGCTAAGGCATATTCTTTTCCACTCACCTCTACCTTAGATCCTTTCCAATATAAAACCCGAATTCTTAACCTTATGTGGCCCAATACACACTGGAACCCAAATTACATGAAGGAAAACCCAAGTACAACAGTTTATAGTGGCAGGCACCTTATGCCTATTAGATCCCACCAGATGCACATGTGGCAATCTTTTGGCCAGATAGAGCTTCATAATCTCAGGAATGCCTATTAGATCCCACCAGATGCACACGTGGCGATCTCTTGGCCAGATAGAGCTTCAGAATCTCAAGAATGACTTTAATTAAAGTCAACGCAAGATGAATAGGTATACATCACATAAAGTGCGAACAAAGATATAGTGTCATATGCAAACCAAATATGAGAAAATACTTCCCTTTCCCTTAAGCTAGAAAATTACCGAAAAGAATTCAGAATGCTCTGCCTTTTAAGCAGCATAACCTGTAACTTTCTAATAATGATTCAAAGGAATGAAGAAAGAGGACCCTAGTGCAAAACTGTAGAAATAGCCAGCGAGGTCATCAAATAGTTTGTACTGGAACGCGCTAACTGCCATCTCCATCTATTACCCAAGCTCAGTATACCCAATTGTCAATCCAAAACCCCAGAATCCACAACTTTGCAGGTCTAATCAATAATAAGTTTTATAGATAACAACAGGGTTGACACTGCAAGATCTAGAAACCATAAGTTTGTGGGCCAAATCTAACTCCCCTTAACGATACTATCTTATAAGCTTCTTTTCCGTTTTTCTTTTCTCTTTTCATTTCCTTTTTTTCCTCTTTTGATTTTTTGTTTTAGTGTGTGCATGTTCGATAATTACCTTACACGAGGAAAGTCATCACAGGAATAACTTCACTTGGCATTCTTGTTGGCACTTGGCACCAAGCCCATGATGTTATATACACCACCAGTCAGACTTATTGTTCTGAAATCCTTAATGCCATAAGTTCTTTCCCACTAACAGTATTGTACGAATTTAGTAGAAATCACCAAGGCTACATTTGTTTCGATTAAAACCAAAAATTTTTGCTTAGCAAGCTGCTAGAAAACCATTCGATCAGGGATCATTATCAAAATACAAAGTAAAAACCAGTACTTTGTACTTCCTTCACAAAAAATCTCTTTTTTTGGCCATATTCTTTGATTGCTGGACAATATATGGATCTAATCCATACATGGAAGGGTAGATCACAGTTTAACTATGTGAATATTTCAAAGGCAAATGCAATTCAACCTCCACAGCTACTATCATCCACAAAACTGGTTCTTGTTGTCTTTGTAGCTGTGATTGCATTTTCATGTCTGCCAACATTCACCGTGAGGTGGAAAACCTTGGACTTCTATCTTCCCGCAGAAGTCAGAGCATCTTGGACTTTTGGGACCAACAAATAATTCTTAGATTGCAAGGTATTCTAGTTAATCCCTACCTTCAAGAATGACCCCTTCCTCAAGTCTACCCAACAAGCAGATTTCATCAAGAGTTAAAAGCTTTATTGGCCTCCACCAGACAAAGAAAATTTTCTAGATTAGAATTTTTCAGTTTAATAATCAAGAATTCAACTCTCTTGAAAATCTTAACAGTATCGGTCTAAACGCCAAACCCACAAGTTTCACAAATATGTTAATATTCTATAAATGGCTGGTTCTGAAACATTAGAGCTCACAGTGGGATGGATAACAACCACCCCTTCCAATGTCTTGAGCAATGATCTCGTAAGGTCTTAGTTACTAAGATTGACAACTAGATAGTAGTTAAATCAACTAGCAAAAGGCATGCAACCAAATGCCTCATTGTGAAAAAAAAGAAAACGGGGAGAAAGATCATGAATAACAAAACTCTTAACAGCGAGAAAGGTCATAATTAAAAGGAACAAAAAAAGTCCCCTATCAAAAGAGAGCCTCCCCATAAGGGAAAATACCTCACAATAACCACTTTAAACTCATGGATGAAGAGCTTTAGGTATAGGCACCCTTTTCCTCTTTGAGAAATATTCTCTTTGTTTTTCACCAAGAACCAAAACTGTTACTTCCTGTTGACAGGCCTCTTTAGTTAGTGAATCCCCATCCAGTATCAGGGAACCATGAAAAAGTAGGAGAAAACATTAAGGCTAGTTAAAAGGGGCTATCATGGCTTTATATTTGACTATTTGTAATTGTGGAGTTCAAGAAACAACAGCCTTGTAGAGGTCTAGGTAAGATTTGAAGATGTACAAGACACCATATATAATTACAATTCGCAGCACACTTAATGGACTAAGGAAAGTTCTTAGGAAGAGGGAAAATTATTATTGTCTACTGCATCAATGAAACAGAACAATGCCACAATTGCATAATTTCAGTACAGTAACAAGTTCGGAATTCTTTCAAATGAAAGATTGCGACCAAATGATCTGATCCTCTGTTATGACACAAACCAAATTCTTATACTTTGTAGAGTTTATTATAACTATATAGCTTCAAGTTATCAAAATAAGGACCAGAAGTAATCATTAAAGCAAGTTAAATTCATGCTCAGCTGACCTAACTCAAATATTCAGAGCACAATTAAACACAAAATCACAACTGAATGAACCACGAGGGAATGATTTGCAGCTTTATCTCAACATAAGGGAAACAGAACAGCATATTTTCTTTTCTATCACTTCCAAGCTTGCCTTTCATACTCACCAGCAACTACAAAATTTATGATTCCATAAACACAGCTAACAAATCAAGATATTCACGTTGAAATTACTTAGAAAAAACAAAAGCCATGATGCCACATACAATAAAATAGTTCGCTTTTTTGTAAAAACAATAGTTGAATTCACAAAATCAGAGGGAATCACGGACAAAACTACAGCAAAATCACAACTTCGGACTTGAGTGCAATCGAAAACAATAGTTACCTAACAAATATAACCAGGCAAGGACTCTAATAAAGCAAGATCCACCACAGTTATTCAATATTCAATAATCACAGTCAGAGAAGGAAGAACTCATCAAACGAGCTTGATCACTCCAAGAAAGACCGAACAAAAATCAGGAACAAAAGGAACACCCATTAATGAGACGAAAACAAGAAACGATAACCACATGTCCTTGCCTTAACCATCTAGACAAGCGCATGTCAATTACCTATAAATATCGGCTAGTAACAATCTGCAAGTCCTATTGGTTGGACTGAAGCAAAAAACCATGGCCGCGCATCCCCTGATGCCATCAAGAGAAGCCCAAGCCCAATTTCTAGAGAAAGAAGCAATTGACTAGCAAAAACCTGCAAATACAATCAATGGTATTAATGCCCAAAGGCAGAGCTGAACATCCTCATCAAGAAGAGAGAGAAATCCAAGTTGAAATTCAAGAGAGAGAAAATATTGAATAGCAAAAACCTGCAAATATAATCAATGGAAATAAGACCCGAAACCATAGCTACATATCGACATAAAAAATAGAGACAGAACCAAGGAGAGAAACTACAGAACCAAGGAGAGAAACTACAGAGTAGTAAAACACCTGCAAATCTGAGTCGCAAAGGGAGGGGAGATGCCTTGCGCTCATGCCAATTCGATACTTAAAAAGGAAAAACCCAAATCAATGAAAACAAAGCTACATAACAAAACGCGAACCTTATGCCTTACCTCTGCAATTTCACGACTTTAGGTCTCTGAAATCAAGAGAAAGCGAAGGTCCTATGTCTTCCTCGTGAGTAGAGAGAGAGGGAGGTTGGGTTTCTGTGCAGGAATGGAACGAGAAGAGCGTGGTATCTTAGAGAGAGAAAGAGGTTTGGGGGCGTTTGTGTTGATATAAACAAGAAGAGCGTGGTATCTTATTTCGCGGTTTCTTTCTCACTCTTCATGAATTCCACACAGGTGGAGCTTGCCCCTGTAAATCATTTTGTACCTCTCTCTCTCATCATTTGTCATTCATTTCAGATGTAGAGAGAGAAAAACATTGTTTTAAATTTCATTTATTTCTTTACTCCTTTCGCGACAGAGACGTTACTGTTGTCTCGCGGTATCGCACTTTCCATTGGTGGATGTTCTCTGAATGTGTCGTGCTAATGCCTTTCTTTTTTTTATTTTAATTCTTGTGTTTTTGTTTTTTTTTATTCCTATTGTACATTTAATTTCTTTTTGTTCTTACTTTGCTCTCTCTTAAATAACATTACTAAAATTTTATTCATCTTAAGAACTCTTTTTTTTTTTCTTATTCCTTGTTTTTTTTGTGCTCTCTTATTTCCTTATTCCTTTCTTTTTTATTATTGCACTCTCTCCAAACTAGGGGTGGCCATGTGATGCAAATAAATGTGGTTTAATTTTTATTTTATTTATTTATTTTAATAGAAATTGCCCATAGGATAAGTCAAGTTAATGTAGGAAGAGGGAAGATTTTGTGTGTGGTGTATTATCCATCATTGATCGATGGGGTTTGTTAGTTTCTAAAAAATAGGAGTATAGATAGGATAAAGTTAAAAAAAGAAGGTTTATCTGATCAACAATAAGGCAACGCTTTTAGGGGCGGTTTTAAATAAAACATTTAGAAGCAAATCTTTTTGGTACGTGAGGATTAGGGATAAGAAATAAAATATAGGTTAAGAGAGAGAAAATAGGGAGGAGAAATAAAATAAAAAATATATCTTCTTTTTTTAGTCTATTTAGAGGAAATAAGAGATAAAATAAGTTAAGAGATATAAAATAAAAAAGTGTTTATCTTTCTTTTTTAGTCTCTTTAAGGAAGATCTCCCTTTATTCTAAATTGGTAAATGAGTTAATCAAATTTGATCTCGTGATGAGATTATTTTATGGTGGATTCTCTTTTGAGAGAGGGTATATTCTCTGGTCTTGTTTTCTCCCTGCATCATAATAAGACCTGACCTGACTAGACGGGAGACCGGGTAGACCCGACCTTGGTTTCAAATATGGGTCCAAATTTTAGACCCAAAAGGTCGAGTCGGGGTCCAATAGTACCTGACTTGGACCGACCTAAATAATATGGGTATATGTGGGTATTCATAAATATTATCACTCAGTTTGTTTCTTAAGAATTTCCATTACGGTAAGGAATGTGGGTATATGTGTATTCATAAAGGGTGCGGTTTGTTTAGGGTCGAGGCTCTAAACAATAAAATTCGAACCCACCTTTAAATAGTGTCAAGAAATATGGTTTCAATATAGAAAAGTTTTGTGATAGCTGTAAATTATATTTTCATATTTAGTTAAAAAATTTAAAACTTCAAAAATAGTGTAGATTGATGAGATCTTTGAAAATCTTGAAAATTGACGGTCTAAAAATGTGTTACAAGATGCACTATTTCCAAAACTTGAAATCCATTTTTTTCTCATGTCCATGCATCTTGATGTCAAGATGATCTCTTTTTAGTGAAAATTTTGAGATAGGCTTTAATTTGATTGTTTAGAGTCTAGGCTTTTTATAAACTTTCCCATTCATAAAAGGGGTGGTTTGTATAGAGCTAAGGCTCTAAACAATCAAATTCGAACCACCCTCAAATAGTGTTGAGAAATATGATTTCAATACTGGAAGTTTTGTGATAGCCCTAAATTATATTTTCGTTTGTAGTTACAAATTTTAAAGAAATGTTGTACAATACTGTAAATGCTGCCAATAGTATGGCTATATGATGTTAAAAAAGGCAAAAAAAACAACTCATAGGGTGGCAATAGACCCGACTAGACCCGAGATCCCATGGATAGACCTAACCTCGGGTTCGGATATGGGTCCAAATTTTGAACCTAAAAGGTTGGGTCCGGATCCCAAACCTATATATAATGGTAAAACAAGGGCAAAAAAAAAAAAACTCATAGTCATAGGGATGCAATGGACCTAACTAGACCCGGGATCCTGACCTCGGGTCGGGTATGGGTCCAAATTTTGAATCCGAAAAGTTGGGTCTAGGTCCAAAACCTAGACTCGAATACTATTCAGATCTAGGTCGGGATCTAGCTGCGACCTTTTGCCAACCCTATCCTTCTCACGGACTCTCTCTTTCGCTTATTTTCTTATTCTTTTTTATTTTTCTTATCATTTTCTCAACATAATACTGTTTCTATCTCTCTCTTATTTTCTCACTCTTCTCTTTTCCCTCTTATCTCTCTCTTATTTTCTCACTCTTCTCTGTTCCCTCTTATCTCTCTCTGTTATTGTTGAGAAGGGTTAATGAGTGGTGAGTTTCAGTTTTACTCATAAATCCCACAAGATTTACCAACCCAAATTTTGTACTTTTCAAAGAAAACGCATGATGCCATATAATTACCTAATTATAGTAAAGGTTATGGCATAATTTGTGTGAAAAAATGGGTGTGGTTTGTATAGAGCCGAGGCTCTAAGCCATCAAAATAAAGTGCACCTTTAAATAGTATCGAAAAAAATACTTTCAATACTGAAAATCTTTGTGATAGCCCTAAAATATATTTTCAAATCTCATTGTAAAATTTTAAACTAAAAAAATAGTGTAGATCGAACAAGATTGATGAAAAATTAAAAACTTGAAAATTGACGGTCCATAAATGCATTACAAGATGCACTATTCCAGAACTTGAAATCCATTTTTTTCTCATGTCCATGCATCTTGATGTCGAGATGACCAACTTGAGGATATTTGGATATCAAAACAACCTCTTCTAGAGAAATTTTTTAGGGGCTCCAATTTGATTGTTTAGAGCCTCGGCTCTATATAAACTTTTTCCGTTTGGTAATCATGAATTGTTTCTTAAATACTAGGGATTTTATTCACGAAAGGTTATAATATTCTTAGAGTTTTAATTCTTTTTTTCTTTTTTTAATGTGATTATAAAAAGAGGGGACTCATTCGGTTTCTAAAAGTCCTACTAGTCCACACTAGCGCAGTGAGTGACCTACCAGCCTTCACAATATACCCATGCTTTCCGTGGCATAACAAAAATAAATAAAAAATCAATTGGGGAATAATGTTTTAAAAAAAATTAATTCTGATCCAAACACCCTAATATGGATCAGGATTCACTGGGATTAGTTTAGTTCCCAACATATATCAAGAATCGGTTCCCACTAAGAACAAGCAAGTTCTCTACCCATATGAGCCAGTTCTGTCAAGGAACCGACCAATCTCGCATCATCTGTCATTTTTATTATTTTTTATTTTTTATTATATTTTCTATTTATTATTTTTTATTGGTCGATTCAGTCGTCCAGATCGCCAACACACTGATCCAAACACGTTTTCAAAGGGGTTGATCTGTCCAACCCATTGTTTTTCAGACACTTGAGTGGGAAAATGAGAGATGGCTATTTTAAATTATCAAAATAAGATGCAATAGTACATTGAAATTCAATAGAAAGATGGCATAAAAACTTTTAAGATAGCCTGAACAACTGTTTCCACCCCTGATGATGAAAATTAAGTTTCAAAATTGCTACAGATGAAGAAAATTTGTAAATATTTAAAATCCGTAAAAATAGACCGTCTAAATAATGTGTTATAAGATGTATTATTTAAAGATTTAATTTTAAAAAAAAAATCTTCAAAATAGACTGTTCAAATAATGTATTACACGATGTGTTATTTTTAGGACTTTTTAATTTTTTTAATTTATATATCTTGATATCAAGATACTAAATTAGAGGGCTTTGAACGTTGGAACAACCTGTTTTAATAAATTTTTGGTGTTTCTCACTTCTATAAAGTAAGGTTTGACACCTTATATAAACTTGGGAGAATAATAAAAAACCCCCAAGATTATATTTTCTATGCAACTTACCCCCAAGCTAATTTGTCTCTCACTTTTTTCCCAAAAAGAAGTTTTCTATGCAAATACCTCCCCAAAGGAAAAAGTTCAGTTTTTTTACACGGAAATACCCTTCCCGTATACAAAAATCAATTTGGCCAGATTTCACGTTAACTTTCGGAGCACATTGCTGGCGCGAACAGTTACAGTGCCGGAACGCTTGATCCACTGTCAGAGAGCACATACAGAGTGCCGAAGCGTTGTGACTCCAGAATGTTTCACTACCGGAGCGCATCATCCACTGTCGGACTGCACTTACACATTGCCGGAGCCCTGGGACTACAGAGTGTTCCATTGTCGAACCGCACTTACACAGTGTCAGAGCATTGTAATTCCAAAGTGTTCTACTGCCAGAGCACACTTACTCAGTGCCAGAGCGCCTGACCCATTGCCGAAGAGCACATACACAATGCCGGAGCTCTGGGACTCCTGGGTGTTCTACTGCCAGATCGTACTTGTACAATGCCGGAGCGTTGTGATTCTAGAGTGCTCCACTACAGAACCGCACTTACATAGTGCCGGAGCACTGTGTCTCCACAGTGTTTCACTGCCGAAGCGCACATACACAGTGCCGGAGCATTGTGACTCCAGAGTGTTCCACTGTCGGAGTGCAGTTACAGTTACACAGTGCCGGAGTGGTTGATCCACTTTTGAAGCTATCATTTTTTTTTTTTTTGCTTTAGGGTAGTGTTATGTGTTAGCTAATAATAAGGAGAACTAGAGTTATGTGTTGCTTTTAGGTGGTAGTGACATTGTTTTTAAGTGGCTTTGGTTGCCCCAAAGAAATTGATAGTTGTTTCACATAGAGAAATTGGGCCTGGATTCAAGAAGACAGTCGAAGAGAGAGAGGGTTGGACTCGAGCCAAAAAAATCCTTCGAAGAGGGAGTGGGAGAGAGCTCAAGAAAGAGGGACAGAGCTCGGGTAGTGAGTGCGTCTGTAGACTATGGGTCCGTGCAGTAAAAAATTAGGTCTTGTGGAAAAGATGAAAGAGAGAGAGGCGTGAGTCAAGAGTAAGGTATGGGAGGAGAGAAGGAGTGGGTAAGGGTAAAGTAAGTGTAGTTTTACCTTTTTTTATAAATTTTTGGGGTAGTTGAGGGTATTTGCTAGGAAATATTGCTTTGAGACAAAAAGTGAGAAAAAAGATTAGTTGGGGGTAAATTGCACCCAAAGTTTGTACTAGGTATTTTTTTTATTTTCCGAATAAACTTTATTATAAGGTGTCACCATTTAATAGCCTTCGATTTTTCCAACCTCGAATTAAAATGTGTACTACGCTTCCATTAAGCCCCCATTATACTTGTATCCACCGCTGCTTTATTCAATCTCCTTACAGTATTGATTATATTCTGACAATGCTAAAATACCTCTCTCTCTCTCTTGGATAAATGTGCAATTTTCCAAAGGACACGGTTTCTATGTGACCATGTAGAAATAAAGCACCTCTTAAAAATCTATTTTTGAGATGGATTTTTTTACTTAATTTTTACATACATGTAATCCTAAACATGGAGATCATGAATATGAAAAATTAATAAATTTTAAAATTAAAATAATAATTCTAAAATATTTGGATCGTTAGTTTTAATTATTTTAATGGACCACACATCCATCTTTAAGATTGATGATTTATATAAAAACGGTAAATGTAGAAATACGGTCCCCGTCACATGAAACAATTTTCCTTTTCCTAAGTCTCCATCAATTTTTGTGGGCCACAATAACATAAGTGAAGACTTGGGCATCACAGATATGGAGGGAGGGAGAAGACTCGGTTTAGAGAGAGAATGAACCCAAATGCTTTTTAGAGAGAGAGACCGGTGACCAAAACTCCTTTCCACAATCCACTCAACAGCGACATGATATGCTGCAGATTTGAACTTCATTCTCATGGATTGCATTATTCCATTCCCAATTATATATACCCGTTATTGAAAAATCGGTTGAGTAGTTTCTACTCGGTCGAGTTACTCGGGCTCGGGCCAGCCAGAGTTGTCTTTAGGCTTCCAATTTGGAGATATTAAAAAAATTTAAAAAAAATCATAAAAGATCCTAAAAAATGAATAATTTATTTAGGATATATATATATATATATATATATATTATGCTTTCCATCATTTTGGCTTGAAAATATTTTGGCCATAAATACTTATTTTTCCATTTTTCCATCTTTTTTACATTATTTAAAAAATACCACTAGTCACAAGTTTATTTTTTAAAATCTATTTTTTTTACTAATTTTTAACATCGTTTAGAAGTATTTTACTTAATCTTACGTTAAACATACATTTGCTATTTTTTTATGTTTTTATCTTTTTTTTACTATTACAGTACTCGTCACTACTAGGGCCGAGTTACTTGGACTCGATCCAAATAATCAGCTCGGGCCAGGACGGATTATGCGGTCCAAGTCGCACAAAGTGCAAGAGAGAGAGAGAGAGAGTAGTTTACTAAGAAGATGCTGGATGCTTTGTGTTTGACTTTCTATGAGAGAGTGAGAGAGATAAATGATTTGATGTGGTTATTGAAAGCTTTGAATATGAGAAGTAAAGATCTTCCCTTAAAAGTTTGAGAGTAAAGACTGAATCTTGAAATCATGAAGCATCCTAAAAGTGTTGCAATCCTTACATGCCCCTTTTTATAGCCATGAAAGTGTTCCCCCATTCTCAATGGGGTGATAGACAAGATAAAACATGGAAAACACCTATGTTTTCTTAGAAAACTTTAAAGAACATCTCTCTCTTACATTTTTTTTTTTTTTTTAAAAAAAAACCTCTTTTCTTGAGAGAGAGAAAGTTTGTTTCCTCCCTACTGTTGCATACTTTTCTTTGCTATTTTCCAGTAGGCCGCCCTAATCTATTGACTAAATGCTGCTAAATGCCAAATGGCCCATATGAGAAGGCCAATTCTGGTCTCTTTAGACCAATAGTTTGAATTTTTGGAGTCAAGTTCCATAATGAATGAGCAAATGACTTCATAACCAACACCAAACTACACGAAATAAAAAGTCGATGACTTTTTGGCAGGTAAGGAAAAGATATCAATAATAGCCCCCATTTTATTTTAGAGAAATTATCAAATATATACCCCTAATTCTTTTTACTTCAAAGTTATTTTTATTTTCTACTTAATACATCCCTGCCCATTTTCTTGTATTTGTATAAAAGATACTTACCCTCGAATCTATTAGATCTGTGCTGCTCTTTAAACATATCATTGCCACTGCTTTAATAGATCCATTGCAGCTAGAAAGGTTCTTGGAACCCTTGGCCAGGCTTCCTAGTGCTCCAAGAAGCCTATAAACTGTGACGGACATAGCAGGTCCGTGACGGTCTTGCCATGACTCTAATAAGTCTGCGGCGGTTTATTAGAATAACCTAGGTGACGGTATGTTTAAAGAATGCCACAGATATAATAGATCTGTGGGGGGGATAAAATGTCTTTTATGAAAAAATCACTAGAAATTGGGTAGGGATGTATTAAACGAAAAATAAAGGTAACTTTGAAATAAAAGGAACTATGGGGGATATATATGATAATTTCCCTTTATTTTGTTTATTTTATTTTTCTAGAGTAGATCAGTGGAGAATACATGCCTTCCTTGTTTTTGGAAAGAATCAATTTTGTAAAGTATTAGTGAAAAAAAAAGCCGCAACTTTTATCTGGAGGTCAGGTGGTACTACCACTACGACACCAGCCCCATTCTCATAATAGCCTCTTGATGCTTAAAAAACCAAACTCTTCATATTCCATGGGATAAAAAAATAAGACCATCTCTTCCCCAATTGAGAGCTCTCCACGCAACCGGAGTTATTGTACTTGGAAATTAATACTGAAATATAATTTTGTTTAAAAAAAGATATTTAATACTGAAAATAAAGCACTATTGAGGTTAATCTTAGCACAAGTCACAATTTCCAAAGGTTGGACTGAAAATATAGGCACAAAATGGTATTGGCATGAGCATATCATGAATAAATCAAGCACTAACATGGTTTGGTAGGCAGATCTCTAACATGATTTTGAACAATTTTTAGAACTCCAGAAGAGAAGATGATTGGGAGAAAGGCAATCAGCGTAAAAGTTATGAAACAATTTTGAAGACCGGCATTACTCCATAGCTTTTCAATCTTAATTTGAAGAGAGACAAGTTCATTAACCAAATTTGAAATAAATATATTCGATAAAATTTAGGTGTGGCACTAACATGTGATAAGATGAGAGATAGTAGATTTAAGTGGGCTGACCATGCGTAGCGCAGATCCAGTACAACACTTGTTATAAGGTGCGAGTTAGTTCACCTGGAAGGCTAAAAAAATATAAAAAGTAGATCCAAAATGGCATGGTTGGAAGTAATGAGAAAAGATATGGGGTTTTATGGCCTCACTAAAGGTATGACCCTTAATAGAGCAGAACAGTGGACCAGAAATTCATGTAGCCGATCCCAGTTAGTTGAAAAAAGACTTTCATGATTATAATGATGAATATTTTTTTTTTCCAAAAATATTGAATGTTTAATGAGTTTTAAACAGCTTCTCTGAATGCCAAGTTTTTTTTTCAGCTACTCACTATATTTTGCTTTTTTTTTAAAAAAAAAATCTTGGGTTTTTCAAATGATTCATA
The DNA here is from genome assembly GCF_000471905.2 of Amborella trichopoda. The sequence continues at coordinate 4,730,157 of NW_006499848.1, forward strand.
AACTATGAGCTTGGCATGATCCTCCTAATTCATGACCCTAAACAGTAAATTTCATCTGATTCGCTACTATGGCAAGTAGGTCACAGATACTTCGTACAATTTGGGGCGACACAAACAACAAAGACACAGAGGAATTCCTTTTTGTCTCGACTTGCATACAAGAGGAAATACATCCAACGGCCCAGTTTGTGTTTTGTTTTTTATTTTACATTCTTTTCAAAAGTACAATCGACATGAGAATTTGGGCTCTTGTGAATCAAAACAAGCCCACTAAATAAAAATATTTTAAAAGATAAGTCAATTAAAAATCGACCGAAATAACAGAAATCTAAGTAAGATAATATAGTTCGAGAAAAAACTAAAAGCTTAAAAAGAGAAAAACCAAAAAAAAGTGAAATAATTAAAAGGTGCGGTTTGTATAGAGCATAAGCTCTAAACAATCAAATTAGAACCTACCTTCAAATAGTATCGAGAAATATGGTTTCAATACTAGAAATCTTTTTGATAGCCTTAAAATATATTTTCATCTTTATTTATAAAGTTTAAAGCTTCAAAAATAATGTAGATCGAGAGATCTATGAAAACTTGAAAATCTTGAAATTTGACGGTCCAAAAGTGCGTTACAAAATACACTATTTCCAAAACTTGAAATCCATTTTTTTTATCATGTCCATGCATCTTGATATCGAGATGATGAATTTGAGGATATTTGGGCATCAAAGCAATATCTTCTAGTGAAATTTTTGATATAGGCTCGAATTTGATTGTTTAGAGCCTCGGCTCTATATAAACTTTTTTGATAATTAAATGATGAAAAATAAAAATAAATTGATAAAAAGTCTAAAAAAAATCACACATTTATCTTCTTTCTTGTTTTTTCCTTATTCCTTTAATTTTCTTCATTTGGGTGTTTAAGATGTAGCATACTTATTTTCCACCTTAATATTATAGACCAATACAAAATGGCAGAAACGCTCTTATGTTTAATTTCTTAACAAACTTAAATACACAATTTTCTAGAAACTGATACAAAGTTGGTCACCAAGGATATTAGTTTTAAAATGCACGACTGCAATTTGGAGAAGAACCTAGTTGTTGTTATTAGAGATGTAGATGGTGAACATTCCAATTTGCATTAACTTAAAAACCCAAAAACTAATAGGTTAAAGATGCACTAGCTGTGGTGAATAGTTGCTCCATTTCTATGCATGTACACCATGGAAAACGAGTTTTGTTCAAGTATGAACTTTGAAATGTGTCATTTGGGCATAATTTCCCTAAAATATTTTAGTTTAGATAATAACAACACTAAATGTTGTATACATTGTCTTAAGATTTGGCCCAATCCACTCGGGCTTGGCCAAGTTACTAGGTAAAGAAGAGTTGCCTTGAGTTTGTTGTACACCTTCCTAAGAAATGTGAGGTCCATACTACTAAGTGTCTCGGGCCAAGTCTACTCGGATTCGCTTAAATAACTCGCCTTGAGGCCCAAGGCCATTCTTAAAACATTGATTCTATATCTAGTTGTAGCACTAGTGCATTCAAAGAAATGCTTCTTGATAGAATAAAGGAAAATGGTTTCATAGGGCTACATCAGTTTATAACTCATCAAAAATTGCAATTCAAGTGTTCAAACCTTTAAATCGATCGTCTTAGCTTGAACATTATGGTTGTGCAAAGAAAATAGGATTTTAAATTCTAAAAATAGTGTATATTGCATCAAATCATTTAGACCATTTATTTTGCCCTAAAACTAAGTGGTCACAGATCTGCAAGATCTATATTATTTTTTGAGTTTCAAATTTTATTTTCAATGTTGAAAAATAATTTTAGAGCCATCATATATATTTCCAATGCGAAAGGTACTTTCTGAAGGCTTTATTTTCTTTTCAAAAAGCCTAGGCCCTATAGAAACTTCATCCTAAAATAAAATGAATTATTGTGAAATTATAAAGGAATAGGTATAACGAAACAAATGTTTTTACCCTATAGATAAGGTAGGTAGACTGAGAATTATATATGAAGACCATTTTGAGGTTCATGCTCAAGTAAGCTGCAAATTTCGTGTAAATCCTTTCAAATGAATATTACTACTCTACCTCCCTCTCTATAGAAGAAGTATCCCTCCCTCTTCAAACTTTGCTTTCCATACTTTGCCATGCTTTCCATCTTCAAAGCTCTTTCAAAGGTGGATTTCTTCCCCCTTTCTTTATTTATTCACTCTCTCAAAGGTGGTGGTCCTTGGGCCAAAATTCTACCTCCCTTTTCATCTCTCTAAAGGCATGTTTGTTTTTTTTTTTAAGTATTATTTCTTAAAATATTATTTCATATTTTCAAAAAGTTTTGCATTTGTTAAACACTTTTCATGAAAAGTTTAAAAACTAATATTCCATTCTTTTGTTAAAAAGTGAAAGATTTAAGTTCCTAGGAGGAATAGAAACTTAATATTTCATAACATTTTGTTGGATTACTATTTACTATGTGTAATATAAATACATAATATTAGTATTATTAATATGATATAATATAATATAATATTACTATAACATAATGCAATATATTATAATATAATATTATAATTTAGAATATTATATTATATTATATTATATTATATATTTATTTTACTAATATAATTAATATTATATAGTATATATTGATTATATATTATATGTAATATGTAATATTACTATATATTTGTACAATATTATATATTATATATAATATATACTTATTACATTATATATAATATTTATATTATAATATTATATATTATAAATAATATATTTATTATATTAAATTAATATTATTTATGATATATAAATATCTTATATTATATTGATATATAAATATCTTATATTATTTTATAATAAATCTTATATTATATGTTATATATAATACAAATATATTAATATAAAATATAAAATATATTATATTATATATGTTATATATTTAAATTTATATGGTTAATATATATATATGTTATCAAACACAGTACTCAAAACCTATTTAAACCTTCCAATACAAAACATTCAACTTTCCAAAAGATATCTTTCAAAAAAACAAACGCGTCTTAAAATGGAATCTACTCCCTTTTTCATCTTTCTCTATAAAAGGTGGTGGCAATCCACCATCCGTTCCATTTCTCTCTCCTTCAAGAGAGAGAGGGAGCTAGAGAGAGATGTCCTCTCTGGTCCAAGCATTGTTGCTTTCCACATCTACTTGGGTTGAGAGCATGAGAGCGGCATAGAGATGCTTTCGCCAACGTTCAAAACTTCCCATTACTTCATTTTTTCAAGTTGTAAAGCTCAAAGAGAGAGAGGGAGAGATAGTATAATAAATTATAAAAATATAGGCTTGAAGGTATAAGCATTTCCTTTTGGAGAGAGGAAGGGGAAGTGTAAGGTCTGGGACTTTTTGGGTCGTTGATCTTATTTGCATTTTGAATCCTTTCCTACGAATGCTTAGCTCTTTTTTTTTTTCGATTTGTTGAATAACCTATGTCTGGTGTTTTGCGTGGTATTGTGTTATTGTAGAGATCACGAGCTTTTCGACGGTATGAAAATCGCCTAGATCAGAGCTACCGCAAAAAACTCATGATCCATACTCTGAATATTTTTCTGCGCACATCCTAATGTGTCATGTACAAATCCCCATAAAACACACTCACCCAAATGCACATGATTACATCATGCATGCCCTCTACACAATGATTACACACATGCACACTCTCTCCTTATGCATAATTACTCAAATGTCATGTGGCACATGCATGCTTCCACCCCCATCATTGTGTTCCTCATGCATGCCTTATTTCTCCTCGTGCATAATCAGTTGAGTACTATGTGATACATGTATGCTTTCACCTTTATCATTGTGTTCCTCATGCATGTCTTCTCTCTCCTCATGCATGATCACTTGAGTGTCATGTGGTACATATATGCTTCCACCCCCATGCTTATATATACCCCTCATCCACTCATAAACTGGATTTAACTCTCTCTCCTCACCCCTCCACTCCCTCACTTATCCATCTTTCCCCCGTGTTATTCTTCTTCTCCCTCAATCCATTAACTCCATAAGTCTTAAACCTTTGAAGTTTGAACCCAATCCACTCGAAGCTTGACAACCGAAGTGGACCTTGTAGAACATTTCATCTTAAGAATTTCGGTGGAGTAATGTAAGTAGATTTAGTTTCCATGGTTTCGTGCTTATATTAATGCATGTTTCTTTACATAATTCGAAATTCACATGTGTGTGTGAGTGTGGGTGTAGGTGCATCCTTACTAAAATTCTGTTAAAGTGTATTCTGATTTCCAGAATTATGGTCCCTGTTTGATAGATTATTAGGGTACCCTAAACATTGCCTTAGACCATGAATTTTGGTGGGTCAATAGGATTTTGAATGTATCTTCACATGGAAAAGACCCATTGTTAACGTCTCATGTAATTTGAAAACTATTAACTATTTGCTGAAGCATGCTAGATATATGCAATGAAAAACCAAGGATTTAACATGTTTTTGTGTGAAGCTTTTAACTGACCAAAATTTACTAGAATGAGGTTAAACTACTTTGAAATATTTAGATAGATGAGTCCAATTTAAAATTGGTTTTGAACTCATATAAAATTCCTTATGGTTTAAAAGTTATCGTCATTTTTCTAGTAGGGTGTCATCCTGGATTTTCTGCTGCGTAAAATAGAAAATTTTTCAGGAAATCAAATAGTTTGACAAACTTTAAGCCAATATCTTGGGTTACTTCCTATATGAAAGTTGTCTTGTGTGAGTCTAGATTATTAATAAATTAGTTGCATATTTAAATGATCTTTGAATTTATTGATATGTCCTTATATGTTGACAGTATTCATCCTGAAAAAACCAGTAATATGATAGAGTGATGTCTATCGTATTAATATATAGCATGATATTGATATGATAATGTCTCTTGAATTGAAAATCATGATAATATGACATAGTGATGTCTATTACATTGATATATAACATGATATTGACATGATAATGTCTCTTGAATTGATAAGCATGATAATATGACATAGTGATGTTTCTTGTGATTATATGTATAACATGCTTTGGACATGTTAATGTTTATTGTGATTATGTATATGAAATGCTTCTAATATGATTCGTGTGCATGGAGTCATGCTTCTGTTATATAATCCATGCATGGTGACATGCTTCTGATAATATTGTTTGCATGATAACATGCTTCTGATAAGATATGTACGTATGGTAACATGCTTCTGATAAAATATGTGTGCATGGTAACATGCTTTTGATAAAATATGTGTGCATAGTAATATGCTTCTCATAAGATATATATGTATGGTAATATGCTTCTGATAAGATATATGCGCATGGAGACATACTTCTGCTATATGATTTATGCATAGTGACATGCTTATGATAAGATATGTGTGCATGGTAACATGCTTCTGATAAGATATGCGAGCATAGAGACATGTTTCTGTTATATGATCTATGCATGGTGACATGCTTCTGATAAGATATATGTGCATGGTGACATGCTTCTGATAAGATATGTGTGCATGGTGACATGCTTCTGATAAGATATATGTGCATGGTAACATGCTTTCAATAAGATATGTGCACATGGAGACATGCTTCTGTTATGATCTGATGAGATATTTGTGCCGACAACTGTGATCGTTCCTTGCTCTCTATGATATGATAAGAGTTAGAAATGTGTGTGTTTGGGTGGTCACTCCCTTAAAACTTATGTGAAGTACTACATATTAGAACCCCTTTGGTAGTGTAATGCTCTCTTGCCAGAAGGGCACATGAGAGAGTGGTGTCTTGTAAAGCCAATGCTTATCAAAAGCCCCAAAGCACGTTAGGGATCGTGTGCATGTGTGAGGCACTGCGCAATTGATTTACCCGTTGGTGGTGCTTCTCTCCTGGTTGTGATGGTAGAGGCTCTACGCATTAGGATTTGATTAGCCTGATGGATGAGGCTTCTACTTAAGGAGTTAGTTGGTACCCCTTGATCTCAATTATGCTAGTTATATTCATGACTAAATGTTTTGATTTGCTATGATGCTCATGTCTAAATGATTTGATATGTTATGATGCTCATGCCTGAATGATTTGATTGACTTCTTATTAAAATCATATCTGATTATTCTGATTAGTTATTACTCCACTATGAAATAAATAATGCATGACATGTATGTTTAAATATCAATTTGACACATGATTCCATGTTTTGTAATACTTGCTTAAAACCCTAATTTTTGACATGACATAATATTTGTAAGCATGAATGCATGACACCTGGATCTTATTACTGAGCTTTATAGCTCACTCTGTTAATTTTTCCTCTATGTAGAGTGATAGCCAGCCGTAACTGGAGTGGCATGTCCTGGTGGTCGTACTTGGGGTCCCTTACCCCCTTCTGTTAAAGCTCTATTTTGCAGTATATATTTTGGTTGACGGTCTGGCCATATAGTCTATTTTGATTCGGTAATATGTCTTGATGTTAGGCCTTTTGTGCCTTGGACCTATGTATACTATTTTTTGACTGTTACATGTATTTTGGGACTTGTTTGTCCAAAAGACTATGGTTATGTATATTTTGTTTCGTTCTTTGTTTATTTTGTGGATGGCTTGATACCAAAAATTCGTTCTCCTTTCAAGGTGTTGAGCGCACTCCAACTAAAGTGGCACTCGCAACTTGTGGTTGTGGCCCCACTCCATACGGTCCTCCGGCAGGCCCGAGAGGGTTCGACGGGGATGGTAGGGAGCGGGGTCGTGACAGGAAGAGAGTACAAAACAAGGTTTAAAAAAGGCATTGGCGACCCGAATAAACTGCCCAAAAAATCGTGTTGGATCGGCAAAAAATTTCAAAAAAACACTATAATTTCTCAAAATGCTAGTTTTTTAGGTTTTTTTTTTTTGACAGGAGTAATGAATATTATTAGAAATAAAAGAGATTACAACAAAGATTACAGTAACAAAGAAGATAAAGATAGAAAATCCATCGGAACTCCTTTCTTGGCTAAATCATCGGCAATAGTGTTTGCTTCTCTATAAACGTGATGATAGGCAACAATAATACCAGAAGATAACTCAATCACTTTGTAAAATAAGGTTAAAAGCCGCCAATGAGGTATTAACAGACATTTATACCAATTAATGACATTGTGAGAGCCTCCTTCAATGCTAGTTTTTTAGGTTTCTAAAAGAAATGGTGTCAATTGTATTATGATTTTTCATTATTATGTTAAAAATATGTATATATTGATAACCTGTTTCACGTTGAGTTTTTATATTCTATTAAATTCATTTTACAATCAAAATAAAGTTTAAAATGTAAAATGACAATAAAATTAATCTCTCCAACTCAATTTATTTATTTTATTATTGTATTAACTTATAAGTTTTGATTTTTAAAAGAAGTTATATAAAACAAATTTAGTGGAAAAGGTTATTAGTCGAGAGAGAATTTTGGGAGAATTATTTGTTAGTACTACTTAGTAGAGAGAGATAATTTTAGTGGGAATTAATTTTAATGAAATTATTAAGGGAACAAACTTTATAGAGAGAGAGGTTGTTAGTAGAGAGAGAGAGACGACAAGGTGAAAAAGTATTTATTTGTTTCTTAAAGAAAACTAAAATCTTGTTCCAATTTCAGCCATATGCTTCAATTTTTGCTTTCTTGATAGAGAGGAAGTAACAAACTTGGCCTGCGAATTAGAATAAAATGCACTTGCTACTCCCATATGCGGAAATTTATTCGTTTCGTCACTTTCGTGCGGTTAAATTTATTTGGTAAAATAAAGAAGCCTAAAAAATGTCCTACATCGCGCACTTAGAGAAGCAAATACCTTTTATGAAAAGCTGTCACCTAGAGTAATACAATGATTAATGTCAAATGCGTGGGCCTCATGCTGAATTGTGCTTACCCAAGTGTGAGAAATGCCTCATCCTAACTTTTCCTTACTCAGTTGGGGGTCATTGCCTACTTTAAAAAAAAAATTAAAAAAATTTCAGGCCAATGCCCACTATAAAAAAAATTCAAACAATTTCACAACTTAAAAAACACCATTTTAGGCTGGTCTAGGTGAGCCGACAGGTTCAGGGGGGGACACAACCGGATCCTAATATATTGAGAGATCTGGATAGTTGTTGACAATTTCCAATCTGTATCGAGCAATTCCAATCCGGATTGTTGAATTTTCAAACCTTGGTACAAAGTATGACATTTCGTGAGTAACACGATGTCTATTTTAAGAAAAATTGCAACTTGTTGTATAAACATGGAGATCACATTACTTATGTCAATCGCAAAAGAGGCATCATATATGGGGTCCTTTTTGTGCGTACCTTTTGTAAAAGATAAATAATCTCATTGTATACTTTCCCTATATTTTGGCATTAGAAGTTGGGGATCGAGCCATTAGAAGGGCGGGTAGAGAGAGAAAGTGAGAGAGAGGGCGAGTAGAGAGAGATGTAGAGAGAAATTGAGAGATGGGAGTAGAGAGAAAAAGTGAGAGAGAAATGTTTCCACGTGACTTGAAAAGGGCATAGGGAAGAGTGAGGAAAATGACACTTTTGTCTAAATTTTATTGACTTTTCGACGAAGGGAAATATAAGGATAAACAGTGTTAGGGTTTAATGTGTGATATAAAAAGTATTGAGAGATAAGATGTCTAAAAAGTTGATTTCAGAAAAATAGGGTATACATAATTTTCTCTAAGATTTTTTACAATAAAATAAATCAAAATTCTATAATTTTTCAGACTTGTGCAGCTTTGAAGCAAAAAAATTTTAAGGTTTGAGGGGGAAAAGCATTTGCTAGGTGATGTGCGACATAATCTTTCCAATTTATTAACAGAAGCCTCAAAGCCTAACTTAGATTGTAAAAGAAATATTTTCCCAAAAAAACTCAAATCAAGTTGCAAAAAAAATTATTTATTTATAATAACACTGGAATAATCAAATTGAATTTCTTGTAAAACATTAGAGTTACTTTCCTTGAATTTAACATCACTCATCACATGATAGTTTAAAATGCAATACTTGTAACAAACCTGTTGTATTTATATAGAATATTCCCACTTAAGTCAGTTGTGGAGTTCAAGAAAATTAGGTTTTTGTACGTTATTTGATGTACCACTTCATTTATGGTCTCTATATTACAAATGGACTTCGGATACAAAATTTCACATGTCAGTGATCTCGACCACCTTGATCATGAATATGTAAAAGAGAGAGAGAGCCACAAAATTAGTAATTTTTTTTCACTATTTACTTGCTTTTTTGCATATTATCAAACTTGCACCATTTTTGGAGTTATAAGCATATGGGCTCAAGCAAAAGTGTGTCGTTAATGGTTTAGGAAGAGTTTGATTGGAGTGCGTCTCAAGAGGCATGGATGAAAATTGAAATAATTAACTTTGGTTTTAGGGACAAAATTATGTAAGGATAAAAGACTCTTACAAAATCATTGTGGGGATTAAAACATATCAATTAGCGTTACGGGCATGTTCGATTTTGAGAAATTGCAGCTTTAGATGCTGCAACTTCTAATAGCACTTCTCGTAGCACTCGCCTGTTTGATAATTCGAAAGTGCTAGAGTGAAGAGGCAGGAACTTTCTCTACCCAGAATTAGGAAGCAGCAAGTCTGGGAAGTGGCTCCTTCATGCAATGTTTCAAAAAACTTAAAAGTGGTTCTTCCTTATTATGGACTGCAATGTGCATAATTTTTATTTTTTTTTGTATTTTTAAAACTATGATCCAGGTGACTTTTGAAGGGTTTGTGGAGCATAAGCAAAAAAATAATAATCAAGCAAAGCAAAACTGCCAAAGTAGCCTTTTTAGGTGGTATTTTGGTTATTTTTTATTTTTAAAAATATTGTTTTGTATTTTCTAGATGTGCGTGAGGCCTAGAAGAATGGATGCCTAAATTTCAGCTCATTCCAATATATATAAAAATATAAGAATCAAATATTTAGACATGTGAACTACAATTGAAAATATGTCTCATCTTCATTCATTTTTTATTCTTTCCTAGTATCAAATCGAGATAAATTTTGGAGTATGTGTGGACATTATTCATATGCCCTAATAAAAAATATAAAACAAATTAAAAAAATAAACCAAAATACCTCTTAAAAAGTGTATTTCTACAATGTATGGATGCTTATAAAAGGGTGCGGTTTCTAATATTAAATAATCCAATTAAGGCGCACCTCCAAATTTTATCAGAACATGTAATTTTGCTGTAAAAAATTATTCGAATTATCTTAAAATCTATTTTCATATCTAATTAGACAATTTTAAACTTCAAAAATAGTTAAAATCAAGGAGATCTATAAACATATGAAAATTTTGAAAATGGACAGCCTAGATAATGTGTTGCAAGATACACTATTTTTGAGACTCAAAACATTTTTTTTTTTTATATATCCATACATCTCAATGTCTAGATGATCAACTAGATGGGTTTTCAACATTAATCCGATAGATTTTTGAGGTGCATATATAATTCTACATTTTAAGGTTGCAACCTTATATAAACTTTTCCCTTTTGAATATATGTTTATATTTTATATCCGTACATGAGATTGATATGTATGGATGCCTAATTTTGTAGATCAAACATATTTAAAAATAAATAAAAATATTCTGACATGCACTTAGCCGTCAGTTTTATGGTGTACTATAATAACATTATTTTTTCCTTTTTTTTTGGTGATTTAGACCATCCATTTTGTCAGACTTATTGTGGATAACCTATACTTTTAAAATCTCCTGCATTGACCTCTCATCGATGAATATTTCAATGAATGATTAAAACTGGTCAATTTCTTAATCTCCAAGTTTATAGAATTTAAGGTTTAATCAAACAATTCCTAGACTTAGTAGAATTTCAAACAAGCTATCAAACACACTATTTGCTAGTTCATGGCATCAAAAATCTTGTTTCTAGAAGCCTAGAACTTTCAGCTTTCAAGAAACTTCTACTTTTCAATTATTAAAAATGCCTAAAGAGGTCTAATTTTTAATTTTTGTTTCACGCAAGCAACTTCTTACAAACATTTTTTAAAATAATTAAATTGCACATATTCAGGGTTGAGAATTTCAATAAGACCTTAAGAAACACCAACTAATGACGTGGGTGCCTTGCTTATATTAGGTGGCTGAAATTATGAAAATGCCCTACTTGTTCTACGTTCACAACCTTGACCAGAGGGACTTGAGCAATTTTTAGAAGGTGTGGTTTTTATAAGTTTGCACATTAAATAATCTAATCAAGGCGTACCTCCAAATTTTATCCTAATATGTAATTTTGGGTATAAAGAATTCTTAAGATTATCTAAAAATATATTTTTATATCTAAGTAATAAAATTTTAAATTTCAAAAAAGATTAAATTGAAGTAGATCTATAAACATATAAAATGGACGGTCTAGATAATGTGTTGCATTTGACTATTTCTAGGACTCGAATATTTTTTTTTTTTCATATTCATGCATGTCAATGTTGAGATTATCAATTAGAAGGTTTTTCAACATTAAAACAACATTTTCTGATTAATTTTTTAGGTGCATCTTTAATTCTATATTTTAAGCTTACAACTTTATATAAACTTTTTATTTTTTAAACATATTTTTGAGAAATTTATTAAAATATCTATAAGAGATGAGCTAGTTAGTATTTAATCAGTCTTTTGATTTACTTTCAAAATGTCCATCAAAAGACACATGGTCATGAGTTGGAATAGTCGTAAATCGATGAAATATTGAATAGTTCATCTTTTATAGGTATTTTAATAAATTTCGCAATAGTTGTTGAGAATATACTTGAGTGAAGTTTAAATTAAAAAGTAATTTATAGGGATCTTTTGACCCATTTAATATTCATTTAAGATATTTTGGCTCTTTAAATGATATTTTTTCTAAATTTTAATAGGCGCAATTTGTATAAGCCGTTAAATTTAAACAATTAAAATAAAACGTACCTCCGAATCCTATTCGAGAATGGAGTTATGATACCCATACTATAAAATTTTAAACAAAAAATAATGCAGATTGAGTAATAGGTTGAAATCTTTTTCCTCTTCCCTTCTCATACATCTTCTGGTTAATGTTAATCAATTAGATGTAGTTTATCGAAAATTTCAACAGTTAACCTGTAGGCCAAGCCACGTGGACCTCTATCCACCATATGTTCAAACACACGCGGAGGCTGCTCTCTCTGTTAATTTCAACACGTGCGGGAGCTTATCTCCCTGCTCTCTCGTATGTTACACGTGCGAGAGCTCCCTCACTTCAGTCTTTTTGAAGCTAGAGGCGATTCACCCTCTCTCTCGAGAACACTGAGTTGAGCTCTCTCGTGTATTTCATGGCGCTCTCTGCAATAAACCCTTTCTCTTCCCCCTTCAAAAGCCTAATTCACGCCCCCCATTCATGCGGAAATAACTCCCTTAACAATCTCAGACTTCTGATAAACCCCAGAGCTTCAAACCACCGTGGCTCAAGCGGCATTAAAGTTGGCGAGGGAGCTCTAGAAAAAGGAGCAAATCCTAGACAAGCTCAGAGCTATGTTACCCATGAGGATTCAGAGGATGAGGGCCTGATAGCTTCTGCCATGGCAGCTGCTTCTGTTATTCGCAAGGCTTCGAAATCCCCTGTGGAATTCATCCAGAGGACTGAGAAGCCGTCAAAGAATGAATTAATGGTTTCACCTAGTGAGGATTTTCAGAGGCTTTGTATTGAGCAGCTTGGTTTGTTCAGGAGAATCGTGGGTCGAGATGTCGTGTTGTCTGTGAGTTCGTTGATTAGGTTTTTGGTGCCATTTTTAACGTTCATTGTTGCATTTTGTTGTGTTTATTTTGCTTTTCGACAGTCCGGATCTTATTTTTCTGATGGGTTGTGTTTAATGAAGTGAATGAGTGGATTAAACACAAATAATGAGGCTGTTCTCTTTGTTTCTTTTCTACTCATGCCGTTATATTTATTGATGTTTTTTTTTTGTCTGTTAAAATTACAATATTGCACACAGGAATATGCAGCAATTGCTAAAGCATGTGGTTCATCAAAATATAGATAGAAGAAAAATGTGGAAAATTTGAATAGATATTTGGAAATTTGTGGAGTTAATAAAGGGGTTTGGAGATACGGGTCATATTTAGTTTATCAAATTATGCACCTTTCGTTTCCCATTTAAGAAAGAAACAGAAGTGAGAATTTTAAAGAGCTTCATTGTAATTTGTGTGGGTCAGTGCATTGAAATGCTTCACATATCTATAGAAATTTAAGTGTGAAATACAGAATTATAAGCACAAAATATTAAAGAATCAGAAAAGCAGAGTTGAAATGTGGGCCTTGTTAATTTATTGAAATACTGCCCGTTTTGCTCACAAATGAAGAAAGAAAGCTAGCATAAATTTTAAAGTCAGATGGAGATTTAGAACAAAAGAACTTAATACTGGAAAACTAACAAAAACATATTAAATGAATAAGAAGATTAGACAGATATTATATATGATGTTGTAAGCTTGGTTGGGGCAGACATAGACCAAAAATGCAGATTTAATTTAAGGAAAAAGTAGTCCATGTTTGTGCTATTTAACCACTTGATATGTTTAAAATACCTGCTTTTAGCTTCTAATTTCCCTTGCATTGGTTTTTCTGTGCCATTAGTTTGTACTGGAAAGGAAAGTCAAATTTGTGTGATCTTTACATCCAATTTCCTTTTCCTGAAGTAAATTGGCTATGTTTCACTTTTTTGAATCAAATGGTGATGGATTTGCATTGAAATTGATGTTTTTGTTGCATCCAACCCTGCTTATGTGATTGAGGGCAAAAATTTTTTTATTTATTCAATTTAAAGGATTTTAGTTTTAGGGTTTATTTTAGATTTTTTTAAGTTTTTTGGGATTATAGGGTTTTTTAAGTTTTCTTCATTTGCTATTCATGAGTACGGTTCATGATTATTGTTCACATGGGTATTTTTGGAATTTTGATTTTGTTTAGGGGGCATATGATATGTTTACAACCATGTTCTTTCTCTGTTATTATTAATTTCACTTGTTTAAGGTTCAGAAAAGGGTGGATTTAATTTTTCACCTTTCCTTCCTCCATCAAGTGGTATCAGAGCATGGTTCGAGGATGGTTGGAGATTGCGATGACTTGTTGTGGAGATCTTAGCCATTGGGATGCCGATCTGATCCTACTGCACAAGGAAATCAACAACTTGATGGAGATGGTTACATAGCTATTGTTGCACAAGTGGGGCCAGCAATAAAGTGCCCCAAATAAAGAGGAATCTATGGGGATAGATCCAAATTGTGAGGGTTATTGCGGAGAATGGTGTGAATAAGAGTCTGACTCAGAGTTGGAGCGGAATGATGAAGCTGCCTTCAACCACCCATTCTATGCACGCGCTTCTTGTTAGGAATCTCATGTTCGGGAGAATAAATTATGGGATTTAGTTTATCTACATGATTTAAAGGAGTACGAGGTTGATTTTGGTATAGGTCGTATCGAAAATCAGCCGGGTGTAGGTTGGGATCTGCCACCAATTTTTGATACATACTTAGATAATGAACAAGATCTTGTAAGAGATCCAATCTATCTTGATGATCAAGATTACATGGGTGAACCGATCTTTCATAAAGAAAAAGATGAAGATCTTAAAGATATCAAAGAGGTGGAACATTTAGAAGATTTAGAGCATTGAAATTAGTGTAGCACAGAAGAAGTGTGGCTGACTCAGAATCTACAAATTGTGGCCCTGGTTTAAGAAAGTAATGAAATAGATGTTGAGACTAAAGTACAAAAAATTGGGTTTGAAGTTTCCTACATGATTTCAATGGGAGCTAAAGAATAGCCAAATTTGATTAATTTGCATCGATTTCTCAATATACATATCATGATCCATTTCTTGAGAAATTTTTTTTACTATGAATAATATGTATTCCAACAAAGAAGAATAAGGTTGAAGAAGGTGGTTTTGACACTCAATTCATCTTAGCACACTTCAAATCTCGAGGACGAGTTTTCTCCAACCAGGGGAGAATGATGAAGGGCAATTTTTTATTTTATTTTATTTTTATTCAATTTTAAAGGATGTATATTTTGATTTTAGTTTTAAGGTTTATTTTAGATTGTTTAAGTATTTTGGGATTCTAGGGATTTTTATATTTTCTTTGTGGAAACGAAAAGCAATCCACAAAAAACGAGAAAGAAGAAACAAACACAAAAGAAAGAGACAATCAACCACAACGCAAAGATATATGTGGTTCGGCAACGTGCCTATGTCCACCGGAAATTAGAGCTTCTTTACTGACAATGGAGAATATGGTTACCACCTCTGTCTTCCTCACTCCTCTCCGTTTTTATCTAATTACAAAGAGATCTGTGTTTTTCCCTTAATCCTTAACTTTGGATGAACCCCCAATCGCAACGATATATATCGAGTCCCAGATAGATGGTACAAACTACTGAAATACCCTTGTACGGATATATATCAAGTTTCAGATATATCGAATCCCATGTACAGATATATCCGAATTATATTCTTTATTTGCTAATCATGAGTATTATTCATACTTCATGGTACTGTACATGGGTACTGTTCACATGTATTGTTCGCATGGCCATTTTTGGAATTTTGGTATTGTTTAGGGGTATTTTAGAGTCTTAATTGTTTACTTGGGTTAGGGGTTTTATAGGCTTATAAAAGGTTGGATGTAATATTTTGGAAGGCATATGTTATGAAAATGAATTTTATCTATGAAAGAAATAAGTTCTTCTTGTAACTTGATTTATGACCATGTTATTTGTTTATTATTACTGATTTTAATTGTTTAATGTTCAAGAAAAGGGTGGATTTTACTTCCCACCTTTTCTTCCTGCATCATTCTTTCTCTATCCTGGGTAAAGAAGGTTTAAGAATAATGATTGTGCATTGATGATTCACTCTGGAGTCTAAATTCACAAATAGAAAGATAGAGACAGATCTCAACTGTATCATTGGTTATCTGTCTTGAAACTTATGATTTATGATGCTTCTTTGGATCGATTCTATTTTTGCTTGTACGATCCCATGATTGCCTGTAAATGAAAGACAACTTTTCTAAGCTGTTTTCCGTGGTAGAGAACCCCCCTTAGAAACCTTTGCACAACGACTGTGATAGTGGTTTTGCAGTTCTTTGGCATAGATCGAAATATCTTATGCTATTCTTACTTTCAAAAAAAGTAAACGTAAGAAGATGCTCACCATTTGCATTTGTGCTTAGGTCTATGTACGGCCTGCCGGTAGCTATGTGATGGAACGATTAGAGCTACACCGAGTCATGTTGTACCCTAAGATGAACTTAGATGAAAAGGCTGACATTGTGGTCATAATTGGTACCTTTGGTCTTCCAAGTGGACTACAAACAGCTGAAGCGGCACTTTCTAATCAACAAGTAATGCTGTTATCTATCCTATCATATTTACCAAATGGAAATGTGTACCATAACCTACGGATTCTGAAAAACATTATTAGTCTGTTGGGTCATCACTGTCCTATTGATGCATGGGGGATGATGGAAAGGGAGTGTGCCCTACCACAACATGACGTGACTCCAAATGGTGGGTTTTTCTCCTTCTCCGTTACCATCCATCTATTGACTGAACTGTGATGACCCTTTGGACTATGGCTTTTAGTTTTTACTTTTTCTTAAGTTTGATTGTCCTGGTAGGTGGAAGAAATTCCAGAATGTAGAGCTTTTGTGTTGCCCATGATGAAAGATCCTTTTCTTGTGGGACTGCTTGTTGCTGAATTTCCAGTGATGGAACTGGGAACATACGTGGCGGAACATACATATGATTCACAACTATCTATCGGTTCTCCCAATGAGGAAACTGATGGCTTACCTTTGTGGACTGATGAAAACCGATTAGAGGTGGGGCCTTTTGATAAGGACTCTGTGAGAGGCTTTCATCTATTCACTGCTGAACAAATTTCAGCAGCTGTTGGAGTATCTCGTTCTTTGGCGGTGGCTTACGTCATGGATCAGGTAGTGTATAATATATTTTATTGGGTTCTGAAAGATAGGCTCTTTCATGTAAGTGTACATGTAACTTTTTTTTAGAACTATCAGTATCTTCTATGACAAACACACCTACAATTCATACTTTTAAACATTAGTTTTGAAAATTTATAAATTTTTCTTGCATGATTTTGGGGGCTCTTTTTGTACTCTTAGCCAGTGAGTCTCCAGTTTTTTCAGGCTTACTTGTATATGCACTTGGGTTGACTATTTGATTGACGAGTCTGTCAGCTTTTTAAGGGCTCCTGTGTTCGGATTCATCATAGAACCTGCTGGAATATTGTTGGGAACTTAATTTTCTACTCTTCTATTCTTGCTTGGGATTGCTTATTTCCATTTCCTTCTTTACAGAAAGCGGTGTTACTTCAGCAATCTTCTTGGCAACATAATGTTAGAATGAGCAATCTAATTGAACAAGTAAGATAACAATAAATAGCGTATAGAAATTCTTCCTGTGCATTTCCTTTGCTGAATTTTCTATTTCTATATACATTCTTTTGTATCATTTAACAGATACGTGATTCTCTTTCTAGCATCAGGATTCTTGGCAATATGTTGTCGGTTCAGTTAAAGAAGAGTGAGGTTGTAAGATTACTTTTATAGTTTCTTTCCTGGGAATCCATATTTATGATCTGTGTTTAGCGCTGCATTTCTTCTTATTTAAATTTGTGAATAATTTTCCACAGATCTCATATGATGTAGTGGAGGACATACTTGTACAAGGTGATCGTATGAAAGATACGTTAAAACAGCTCCAGGATGCTGTCTATCTCACAAAGGTTTGTATGATATAAAATATTTGACAATTGAGGCAACTATTTATTGACCTGCCATGCTCAAGGTTTGTATTCTTCAATTTCCTTTTCCAACTGTACACATCCTATAGCTCTTACTGGTTAAGATGGCTTGTAGTGAATATTTTCTCAAAGTAAGCATAGTTACATTGGGCTCTGATTTTATGGAGTGTCATCTGTAGGTTTTCCCAAGAGAATTGTCGTCTGTAGGATTATAGTAAGGTTTTAAGTTTCTTATATTAAGTGAGTTTAATGTTCTTTTGATGAGTTCTTTTAGCTTCAATTAGATTTAATACAGTTATGTAAGTTTTAAATCATGGAAAATAGAAGATACGCTTATAGAAGGTACCTCATGTAGGACCCTCTGTTGAAAAAGTCCTGTTGCCGTCTTCCCTAGCACTGTTTTTCCTCTCATCAACTCCCCAAGATTACTTTTACAATAGAATTAATGACAAAAGTGCGCGTCTTCAATGAATGAATAGAAAAATAAAACAACTTCGTGCCTATCTCTCTTCCCTGTTTTCTTCCCTCTGAGCCTCTCTTCCCTGGCTTTGGGTCAGACATTTTCTCCCATTGCTCTCTCTCTCTCTCT
>NW_006499848.1:4749075-4761547 GCF_000471905.2 Amborella trichopoda
CTTGTCTCTCTCTCTCTCTCTCTCTCTCTCTCTCTCTCTCTTTCTTTCTCTCTCTTATCTATCTGTGTATCTATCAATCCAAAACCTCTGTCATTCCTTTTCCCCAATTCCAATCAACCCAACTTAACATTCTAACCAACATTAAAGAGAAAGCATGGCTCGGGGATTGGCTCTGTAAGGTGTGTCTGGTGAACCTCAGGAGAACCAAGGTTTCAAAGACCTTGTGTTTGTCACGTTTAAGGCCTGAAACTGAGTTTCAATCTTGGCGGGAACTTTCAAGTTTTGGGTTGGAAAGTGATCGGAAACAGGGGAAGAGTGGGTCCAACAACTAGGATTTTGATGAGAAATTGGCTGAAAAACATCAAGGACTGAGCCATCACAGAGCTTTCCCATTGCCTGAGAATTTGGGGAATGGAAACTGGATTATTTGGGGGTTTGATGAAATGAGTGGATACCAAGAAGAAGAAGCTTGATTTTTGTTTTTCGTTTTATTTACTACTTATTTTTCATTTTTTTATTTTTTCGTGAATACAATGAAAGGTTGGGTTAGAATGTTAAGTTGGGTCAATTGGAGTTGAAGAAAAAAATTGGTGAAGTTTTGGAGAGAGGGAGAAGAAAGATGTGAGAGGAATGGAGGGTGGTCTGAAGAGGATTACTCATTGCAATGAGGAAGAGAGAGAAACCCTTAAGAAATAAAGAAGGAAATCAAAGACATGGAGAATGTTGAGTGTTAATATTAAGAGAGATAAAAAGAGCAGGAATAATAATGAATTGGAGCTCAGGAGTCTCAAGGTGTAGAATAATGAAGGGTAGAGGATAGAGGTGCAGTCAGCAAGCGCTAGTTGGCTATGCTTTCTGTGAACACCTCCTCGGCAAAGGGAGAATGAAAGGCATAAATGGGTTAGTTTCCAGGAAGATAGAATTTAGCAGAACCAGAGAAGGTGGAGAAAGTCTGAAGAATCACACGAGAGAGAAGTTAGAGAGATAGACGAAGTTGCCCATTGTGAATGCAGAATCATTCAACAATATCATGAACCAGCCTGACATTTGCAAAACCCAACCTTCATTTGATCCAAAACTCACATAACGTCATGGTATTATTCATTCGTTCTTCTCTGTTTGCATTTCTTTTTCTTTTTTTTTCTTTTTATTTATTTGGGTTTACTCTCTCTCACCCACCCCCGCAGGGCGCCCAAGAAAAAAAAAAGAACAAAGAAAAACAAAAAAAGACCCCACATCAAGGGTCTCTCACTACTACGATGAACAAGAAGAAAAAGGGCTCAAATTCTTTTCCTTGATTAATAATTCAAGGGAGGGACGAAAGCTTCTGTGAACAGAGAAGAAAGCATGGAAGAGTGGCTTAGAGAGAGAAAAAAATGGGGAAAAGGGAGAGGCACAGTTTATCCTTTCATTGAAGAAGGGCATTTTGGTAATAAATGCCATTGTCCAGTAACATGGGGGGTTCATGAGAAGAAAAACAGTGCTAGCGGAGGTCCTATGATGGAGTATCTATAATATATGGGGGGCAATATGTAATTTTCCCTTAAAGTTTTTGAGTCATTCCCTTAAGTGTTTTTCAAATCCTAGTCAATAAGACTTGGGTGCTCTTATGTGGCCGAGTGCACAGTCAGCAAACCGTGGTATGTTTACCCTGCATTGATTTGAGATTGAGAAATTTGTCACCTCATGAAACGATGCCAGTATTTTTTCCTCTGAAAGAAGGTAGTGAATTCTGTGCTGAATGTATTCATCCAGCTAAACTATGTCTAAAACATTGGGTATGCATTTCATGTTGAAATAGAACTAGAATGTTACTCTAATTTGTGCATGATCAAGCATATCTATGCTTGTCACCAACTTCCAATATGTGGATGAATGCTAAAAAATACTCTAGCTGAATGTGGTCTCAGATCTTCTGTTATTTTAGATTTGATATCCCATTTTTTTATATGGTAACAACTGGAGAGATTTGCAATTGAAATGCTTCTTATAGTTAACATGAGTTAGAATTTTGTTATGAAGTCCCATGGACCTTCTTTTCGCTTGCTAATTTCCTTGACCTACATGTGGTCATTTTTTATTTAGGACTTGATTTGATGACTTGTTTTTCATGCTACCAGGCTAACATTGTACGTTTTAATGAAGACATGCTGAGTAAAGTGCAAAGAATTCATTCAAACTTTGGCCATCCAGAAATCGGGTATTCTTACTCAGGTGATATCCTTTCAAGTAATAGTACGGATCATGCTAGTAAAAAGAAAGGAATGGATTATACATTTCCTCCGAGTTCTGAATTGAAAGATTTTGAGATCCCAATGCCACCTCTTGCTCTTGCTGCTTTACAACAACACAAAATTAGGTATGGCTATATTTGGTTATGTATTATTTTACAACGTATTGAGTAATGGCTTCATATCTTTGCACAAATTACATCAAATGTGTATAACTGTATAAGGCCATGTAAGGATCAATTTTTTGTAGTTCAACGACAAAGATCACCCTTTATATTCTATGCCAACGTTTGTTCAATACCTATGTCGACAAGCCCAGCGAAATTCCTCTTTGTGAGTATACAGGAATCGTACATTAACACGCGGGCATTTTAGAGAGAGGAGTTTTGGTGATCTTCCTCATGAGTTGATCGCTTGGCATAACAAGTTCTGCATCCTGATTGTGGGATAGAACTTTGAAAGCTTAAATCCATTATTATTATTATTATTATTATTATTATTATTATTTTACTTTGAAAAGACTGAATTGCACCTACTAAGGGAAGAAAAGTGACTTTCTTTGCATGAGCAATATACACCTCTTCAGCATGATAGTGTCCAAAAGACTCCAAACATCTGAGGTCCTTTTTCACTTATATTGGTGTGTCTCTGTTAGGTAGACCTTGCAATGTCTCCAAGGTGTTGGCAGAACTGGTAGGGGCTGCAGATCTCTTAGTTAAGATGCAGCAGCGATCTCTGCTCCTAAGAGAATTCTCAATGCCATTGGAGGCTGCCATTGAAGAATCTGCTCTTCACCAGGCTCTGAGCAATTTGGTCGAGGGCGCATTGTTGCGTACACAAGTTGGTGGCAAGGTTGAAATCATAGCCATTGAAGCACCAGGGGGTGGGGTTCTAATTGTTCTTGATGACGATGGACCTGATATGCATTACATGGTAATTATGTCTTCCCACCTTTGATTCTTTTAAGTAATTGCTGGAGCTTGTCTTTTGCTGATAAAAATAAATTACCTGGATTGCATGTTCCTGGGATCAGCTTATGCTCTTTTTTATATTTTTTGATGCTTTGTGGGCATAATAGTTTGAAGTTGTCAAATAAAATTTTCAAACTGTGAATTGACCATGTTCTTGGTTTTTCTTTTTATTGAGATACCCTTGATGCTGGTACCAATAAAAGAAGCTGTGAAATACCCATGTTTCTTCTAATAATTGGTAAGTTCTCATGAGTGATGAAAATTCTACTGCTCGTCCTCTATAATGTCAAGGATACCCAGCTTAATGTGTATGCCATGAATATCCCATTCTTATGGAGCTTTTGTAAGCATAGTCTCTTTTTTTCTTTCTTTTTTATGTCGTTTTTCAAAAATTTGCCCTCTCAGGTCGGGACTCACCAGAGTCAGCTCAGATTGGAGACCTGGCAAGTCTAAGGTAAAGCATTGGATTTTCCCCGAGGTGGCTAATTTTTTAAAAGAAATTAGCCATTTCTTTGTTAAAAGATCATGGGTCTGACTAGGGACTCACTTGAGTAGGACTGGGTAACTTGGGCTTGGGACCAAGCCTGTGTTTATAACCACTTTTTTCCTTTTGTATTGTAGTTTCCCAGTAAGAAAAGCCTTCCCGAGCATAGTGTTGACAGAAATCCTGCTTTCTAGAGACCTGCACATTGCACATGGACATTGATATTGTTTCGAGTTGGTGAACCCCCACCCCCCAAAATAAACAAACCAAAAAAAAAAAGGAAAAAAATCTGACATGAGCATCCATCCTGTGGGCTGCCTGATTCCTTTTTCTAACTTGTTTACATTTAATACAGCATTTTAACATTTTCAGAAAAAAAGAGAGTTTTTGAAAGACCCAATCGGGAAACTCTTGGTACGTTGTACTTTTCATAAAAAATAATGAAAAGACGATTACTTGTCATTCTTGAAATGAACCTTGTGGTGTGGCATATAGCCCTTGAGAAGAAAATGAGCTTTTGTGTGTTTTGCAAGAAATTGTGTGACAACTTATCTCATGGAAAAAACTCAAAACATGTGTTCTTGTATTTTTTTAGTCAACAAATGAGTCATTGTCTCCTTTGCCTTGAGGGCATATTTTTCTCTTGGGAAAATTTGTTCATTTCTCAAGATCTTTGGGAACATAATCATTAGTTGTCATGGTTCTCTATGTTTTTCATTCTCACTTCCATTTCTTTGCAGACCCAGATGCATTCTCTTGCACCCTTTGGAGCAGAGCTCTCATCTGTAGGCAAGGTCGAGGATAGCATCACTTGGAACTTTGTGGCAGGACTAACCGTGGCTCGTGAGATACTTGAGAGTTATGGTTCAGTTGTTCGAGTTACTTCACCTCGTTTACCTAATGCTATTCTTGGAGCAGGAGGAACAAGGATAGAGTTATGGTTACCTGCTGTTCCATCTGATTTCACGGGGTTTTCTCGACCAGAAAAGCAACAAGATGCCTAATTTTGAAATTAGAAACCAACTGCATTTTCCTACCCTGAAGTCACTACAGGCTAATTCCAGTTCAATAAGTGTTCTTGTGTCGAAAAATGTTGAAAATGCGATTAATTGTATATGTTTATCATAATTGTTGTTTATGAAGGTGATTAATGAACATTAGAGCTTCTGTAAAAGCAAAAATCGAAGGAATTGATTCATTTGTCCAGCAACAAGAAGTTATATCCCAGTCAGGGGAACAAGAGGTAGGAGAAGCTTATTGTATCAGTAAACAGATGTATGTTAATCATAATTGTTGTTTTATGAAGGAGATTAATGAACTAATAGAGCTTATGAAAAAGCAAAAATCCAAGGAATTGATTCATTTGACCAGTAACAAGAAGTTATATCCCTGTCAAGGGAACAAGAGGTAAGAGAAGCTTATTGTATCAGTAAAAATATGTGTCTTACAACTAATTTGTTTTGGATCAATGGAATAATTTTGGGAATAAAATGTTATTGAGGATTAGTAAGCTCTAAATGTGGTTTGGATTTTCTTGGGTTCCATAACTTCCTGCTATATATATATTAGATCATTCAAGGATAATAGCTTGACTACTAGTTTGGATCAGTGTTTTAAAACCTGGGGATTTTTATCCGAATCGCGGATCGGGATGGGAATTAGTCGAGACTGAACTGGTTTTGTGATGGTATAGCTCTTGGCCCTAGACCCCCCTAAAGCTCTCTTTATATATTTCGTTTTCTCGTTTTTTTTTAAGTTCATCTAATATTTTCTCATGTCTCCCTTCAATCTCCATCCCGTAAACATCTATTTTAATTTTAATTTTATTTAATTTATTTTTTTAATATTTTTCTAGATCATCAATTGCGATTTGAATCGCTGATCCACCAACTCGATATAGATTTCTCTATAAATGATCCACTCCATCCAGATTTTGAAACACTGGTTTGGATAGTTTTTGGTGCAGTTTTATAGGTATTCTAAATGGGTGTGAGACTTTTTTATTTTTGACTTAGGTGATATGTGTTTTGAGGACCAATTTAGTTGGAAGCATAATGGACTTTTAAAATGGGGTTCAGAATGGTGACTTTCCCAGAGAGAGAGAGAGAGAGATGGTAGGTTAGGACTTTGTTGCTCTTGGGGGGGGAGAAAAGCAAAGATAGAGGTTTAGATTCATTCACAACGGGAGAAAAGCAAAGATAGAGGTTTAGATTCATTCAGTTGTGAATCCAGGAAAGGAGCTGGTGATCCAGGCAAAGGCCATTGAATTCAACGACTGCCCAGTGGAACATTGTGGGAACATGGAAGAAGTAAGGGACTGAACAATAGTTGTAAAGTTTGGGGGTGTTTTGTTAATGTTAGGCTTCTATGCCTTGTTCATTTTCAACCATGCCAGGATGCTAATGCCACCAAACTTTCCGAGTCTTACTTGACCTTGCCTCAAACTTGGATTCGCACCTATTCATGCTCAATCTATCGCTACAGAATGTGGCAAATGGCTAAAGAATGTGGCAAATTCCTTAGGGTGGATTGAAAACCTTCCATAAGGGAGTGGGGCATGGCCCTTGAGGGAGAGAGACACTTTCTTAAGAGAGAAACTTTTTCAAGAGATATATATTCTAAATGGGATGTGCCTGCCCTTTTTGTGAGATCTGATAGAGAGATGGAAATTAAGTGTAAGAGATAAGGTATACAGCTTAAAGTTTTTTGACTTACCTCTCACGTAAGATGGAACATATATTATTGATTTTGGCGATTTGTGGGGTGAGATGAGTCATTCATTCTATAGATGAACCGTCAACAACATATGGAAGGTACTAGAACTATTATCCCAATTTCATAAACTAGTTTTCGTTAATTAATTCAAGCCTTTTCGTATAAATATGATTCAAAATCTTTACAAAGTTCAAGCTTACCAAATTATCTTTCTTATCCCACAAGAAAAAAGCTTGTGCTCTGAACAAAAAATGGCAACTTCCCTAGGTGGGCCCTTTGTGGCATATAATGAGCCCCACTAATTTGCTGTGGTGGGCCCAAAGGTCCTAATGGGCCTCTCATGTAATTATAATATTTTTACATTTTTAAAAAATCATAAAATTGTTATTTGAATATTTAAATCAATATAAAATAAATATCTCCATTTTTATAAATCCAAAATTGATAAATAAAATATCTAAAGATTTAGAAAAATTTAAATAACAATTCTAAAAATCATATATTATTAAAAATGAATAAAATTGAATACTCTGATGGGAAAATGATCCATATGGTCTAAGAATACACGTGCATTGGGGCAATCCACTTTCAATTATGGACTATAGACCACGATGCTTTCTTAAACCAACCCAGCATTGCCCATGACCCATAGTCCATGCAAGATATTATTAATAGGTCACCAAAATCTAGCAATAGGCAATAGGTCACAGTCCGAGTATATGAATTTTCTAGAGACGAATCAATGTCACTCAGACCTTGATACAATCCATAGCTCAATGGTATATAGGTGTATCTCTCGCACATGCACACGATTCACCTTGAAAGGTGGTTCGCTTTCCCGAAATTGGCTGTGAATGTGTGATGGCAATGGATGAGGCTTTGACCCGCTTGTAGGCCTCTATTACACAGTCTTTCAGGCATACTCTGACTTCATCAAGAGATGACTTATCATAACCCTCATTGATTTAGTTTTTTATGCTAGGTAATCATGAGTTTTTCCCAACCAGATTGTCCTAAGATGTTAAACACAGTCTGGTATCAACAAAAATCGTTTTGCTTAATATAGTCCCATAGAGTTGGAATGTGTATTTTCATTATTTTACAAACACTTACTCACAACCATAGTTAGCAAGTCGGGGAGTATCAATAAATTGGCTCACCATAAAATCAGAAACAAATCATTTTTATTTTAAAAAGTTGAATAAAAAATCGGGTAAAAAATATGGATTGAAAAATATACTTCATATAAAGATATCGCTCATATATCGGATTGGGCTCAAAAACTTGGAGTGAAAAAAGCAGATAAATTTATAATATTAGAAATTTTGAAATTCTAAAAAATAAAAATTATGTCAAAGTGATCAATAAGTAATTCATCCATAAAAACAACTAGACCGATATAATTAACTCAATTAATTTAAATATCTCGGGACTCTCATCTAATCATCCAATATTAAATATAAAATTAACTAGTATATACCAAAAAAATGTATCATATAAAAAGCTATCTATTAAATATTTTAAAAAACATCACACCTACTTATTAGATACTAAAAGCAAGTAAACTATATAAATTTATTTAGTAAATACTTTAATGCTATGGTGATAAATATGTATAAATTTATCCATCAAATAGTTAAAAACACACACCTAAGGTAAAAAAAAAATACTCGATTTTTGTTTTCTCATTACAATGATTTAACTATAGTATGGTAGCTATGGTTACTGTTCAAATTTTATAAATTTCTATAATTGAAAGGAGGCTCGCAGAAAGTAGGGTTTCACATCCCTGTTTACCTTTTAGAGAGAGAAGAAGGAAAAAGAAGAGAAGAAAATAGGGCTGGGCTCATAGCCATTAGGGTTTATAGGGAGAGAAGAAGGACGAAGGAAGAGATCTTTGGCTTCACAAACCGGAAGATGCCCTAACTGAATTTTAGAGACAGAAAATGAAGATCGGATGCTTATTTGGGATAGTTTGAAGAGGGTTTTTCTCTGTGATTTGGGATAGTTTGAAGAGGGTTTTTCTATGTGATTTGGGATGTTGTTTGAGAAAAAACCAGCCCTAACTGATTTTTAGAGAGAGAAAAGGAAGAGAGTTTTTCTTTTTTTTTTTGGGGAAGCAGCAAGATGAGCTGAAGGATTAGGTTTGGGGAACTAATCCTACATATACAAATTGCTTGCTCCTGTAAGTTTACAATTTGAACTATATTATTTATCTTTGTTAACGCATAATCAAAAACAAAATATTAATTACTTGGTTTGTAGCCACACTCTCTCCTTCTCATTCATTAGTTCAAAATATTGATTACTTGGTCCTGTAGCCACACTCTCTCCTTCTCATTCACTAGTAAAAGACTATGTTTTGAGCTCTAATTTGTGCCATAAACAGTATTTTCATAAAAACAATTATCACAAATAATCACAGATTAAACGGCGATTTGCTAAGTATGGACTGGAATGACCGACGCCGAAACCTTGATGATGATCGGAGCCCTAGCCCAGGTCACTTCAGGAACTTAAGGTCCCGACGCGATGGCTATGGAGGAAGGTCTAATAGGTCTATTCTCGACAGGGATAAGGGTTCTCGATATGGTAGGGTTTCTGATACAGATGATGAAGAGTTGAAGGGTTTGGATTATGAAGAATACAGAAGGATAAAGAGGCAAAAATTGAGGACCAAATTGAGGAATTGTATATGGAATGTCACCCCAAGTCCTCCTAGATTGGATCATGGCGATGATCAAGAAATTGGAGTTGAAATTGCTATAAATGAGAAGGATTTTCAATCTGATGAGATATCTAGGGTTAATTATGGAGATGGGTTCTCAGGTAGTGGAAGGAAAGCTTCCTCTTACTATAAAGATCAAGAAAAGAGTAGTCGTGATGAAGAACCAGATTCTGATTTAGAGATAAACAGATCACTCGTAATGAAGAGGACAGAAAGGGGAGGAAGAAGAGAGAGACGTAGGTCTCATATTAAGAGTAGAAAGAGAAACCGTCCAGTTTCAGATGAATTGGAAAGTGAATCAGAATCTGGTTCTGACTCAGAGAAGAGGAAAAAGAAGAAGAGGGAAATTGGAGGAGAGAGAAATGGGTCTCATCGTAAGGGAAGCAATAGAAAGAGAAGAGATTTAGTCACCGAGAGTGAAGAGAATGAGGAATCAGAAAGTGAATCTAGTTCTGGTTCAGAGATAAGCAGCTCGCCTGGTACAAGGAGGAAGAAAAGAGATAGAAGAACACATAATAGAAGTGGGTCTCATAGGAAGAACCGAACAAGCAGAGATTCGGTCTCTGGAAGTGAAAAAAGTGATGATTTGAGTTCTTCAGAGTACTCTTCTGATAAAAAGAAGAAACCCAACAGGAAGCATGGCCTCAAAAAAAATTCGAGAAAAGGGGTGGCGCGTAGAAAGTCACGGAGGAGTAGAAGGGACATTAGTTCTGAAAGTGAAAGCAGTAGTGAGAGAGAAAGCGATGAATCTGATGTTGCTATGATGGCGTTGAAACCATCTTCCCACCCTAACAAATCCAAGAAAAAGATGCACTCAGATTCAGAGGCCAACAATTCATCAGATAATGAGGGCAATGAGGCCCAAAAAGAAAAAGAACAAGCCCCCAAAAAATCAGAGATTGATAATGAAGCTCTTTTGTTCAAGGAGATGATAGAGTCACAAAAGAAACCCAACTCAGGCCTTGAAAATGAGCCTGTTGTTGGGCCTATGCCTCTCCCTAGAGCCGAAGGCCATATCAGCTATGGAGGTGCCCTACGGCCTGGAGAAGGAGACGCCATTGCTCAGTATGTTCAGCAAGGCAAGCGTATTCCTAGAAGAGGAGAAGTGGGTCTTTCAGCTGAAGAGATTCAGAAGTTTGAGGGCTTGGGTTATGTCATGAGTGGGAGCAGGCATCAAAGAATGAATGCGATTCGTATAAGGAAAGAAAACCAGGTTTACAGTGCTGAAGATAAGCGGGCACTTGCTATGTTCAATTACGAGGAGAAGGCGAAGAGAGAGCACACGGTAATGTCAGATTTGCAGAGACTGGTTCAGAGGCACATTGGGCAGGATGTTGGCCCGACGCATGACCCATTTTCTCAAAAAGGATCGGAGGTTGCTGATGCATAGGCTGTGTTGTAAGCTTTTACCTTTTGCTAGGTTTCATGTTCTCTTTATAATATTTATTTTCTGAGTTGATATCCTCTTCGTGAATTTCCAGACCTTTGTGCATGAGTTAATACCTTCATGTTTTCAGATAGGGTAGTGTAGATTAGTTACTTGTTGAATCAAGACTCCACGTGCACTTGCATTTTTTGTGCAGTACAAATTTTTCTATGTATTTCATGTAAGATTCCATACCCTATATAACTATTGAAATAATTAATGTTTGTTTTATGTTTGGTTTATCCGTTCATGTGGTTATTTAACAGCTTTGACATTTTTTTCATCCACATTTCCTTTAAGTTGTGCACTTCCTGTAGACCCCTTGCTCTCGAGATGGAGAAATGACTTAGCACCCTAAGTATTAACTGCCTATTGATCATGAATGCTTGTGTAGCACATAATTGCGGTGTTTATATGAGGTTTGAAGTGCTCAATAAAGGTTGCATTGGAGGGACTGAATATTTGTTGTTCTTAAATTCTTAGAGATGACTTATATACTATGAGTGGCTCATGTTTCGATTAAATGCCGATCAGAAATGCGTTTCATTGGACAAAGAGCATGTTTCAAGATAATATTATATTGTGCACCTCCCACAGGCTGCATGTTCTCAAGCTAAAAGAAATACCTTAGAAAGGGTTCCTGTGTTGTATTGACTGCCTATTGATCATGAATGCTTGTGTAGCATATTATTGAGGTGTTCAAATGAACTTTGAAGTGCTCAGATAAGGTGGCCTTGGAGGGACTGAATTTTTGTAGAGCTTAAATTATTGGAGATGGCTTATAGTACATGAGTGCACCATGTTGTTGGATCAAATACTAGTCAGAAATGCATTCACATGCCACGATAAACATATATTGTCCGCCCGCCTTCCATTGGCTGCATGCTAATGCATTAGCAAACTAGTCCCCTTAAGTATTCATTGCCTATTGATTATGAACGCTTGTGTGGTGCATTGTTGGACTGTTCAGATAAGGTTTAAAGTGCTCTGATAAGGTTGCATTGGTGATATTGAATTTTTTGGCGCTTAAATTCTTTCATGATGACTTATAGAACATCTTTCATGAATGCATCATTTTGATGAATGAAATGCTAGTTGAAAATGCATTTCGTTGCTCACGGAGCATGTGCCAAGATAAAAATTTAAATTATGATTTATTAAATATCTTCTTCATAGGAATATGGATAGAGATACCAGATATCATTGATACTAGACATGGTTTTGAATTATTGACCCCTTCACCCCCAAAATAGTATATGGTTTGTGCATGTCAATATTATCAAAATATATTATATATGGTTTGTGATGCAGAAATATGACTATTGACATTACTACAATGACATAGACCATTATCTTGTTACATAAGTTTTTCTATGTTAATGGTATATATTTGGCACCTGCATAGAAGCAGTGCTGTTAGGACCATCCTTGTGAGGGTGCCGTCCAGTCCAAACTGGTCAGTTCAGCCAATTCATTAGTGAAAATGGTCGGAAAATCTGAACAAAGCATTATGAAAATTTAAAAAATCCTTTCTGAACCAGCTAGTTCAACGAAATCAACAAGTTTTAACCAACTGGTTAAGATCGGTAGCTACGGGTTATGACCGGTTCATTGCTCCTTATGGCTCGTGAACTAACTGGTTGGGGCACCGGTTCGCGGTCCGTCCCGGTCTTAATTTCATTATTGACAAGTATTGGGGAAAAAAATATATTTGCAACTTTTGGGCACAAGAGCATCCCTTGTCATGAATTGGTTGAGCTTTCCTTTTGTCACTTTTTGGCAAGTCTTTCCTTTTATAACTATTTGGCGGGTCTATAGAAATGTACTATGAGCTAAGATGCCTGGTTTCAGTTACGGATATAAATACTATGGGCTAAGATGCCTGGTTTTTATGTTAATGGTATATATTTTGCACCC